>JALLBK010000320.1:0-22118 GCA_036940085.1 Discostella pseudostelligera | reverse complement strand
AAACATCTCCCGCCAAATGATTTTTCCGGGCATACTTCATTCTCCCCCCAAATCTGCTCTGCCACCCGCTTTTCCAGCCCAACACCAAACCAAGCAAACAGCAAACACCCAACAAAAAAATCAAAACGAAGACAAAAGACAAGCAACAACCAAAACAATGAACGGCGACGACCTTCACGGAACTCTCAAATTGGTACGGCCTTTCAGTCTCTCTTTCTATCGTAATCTTCTTTGATATCGTGCTTTAGTGCGGTGCATTTTTAGTGGGGGTGGGGGGCTGTGGCTGTGGCGGATGGTGGCTACGATTCTCACTTTTGATGGCGCATGGTACACAATACGTTGGTAAATCATTTTCTCCGTCTTCTTGTCTCTCACGGTCGTATCTCTTTCTACATCTCTCTATCGTTCTCGATGATTCGCGCATGAATACCAGGTGAGCAAGGAGGGGGATACTTTCGAGGTACCCGTCGATATTGCCAAATTATCCAATCTCGTACTCACCACATTGGGGGAAGAAGACGATGGCGGTGACGATGATGAAGACGACATGATTGAAATTCCATTACCAAATGTCAGATCTGCGGTATTGGCCAAGGTTATTGAATATTGCACTCATTATAAATTGGTGGAACCCAGTTGAGTTGTGAAGTTCTGTTTTGTTTTAGTCTGTTATTCACTCGATGTGACGATGATGAACTCATTTTCCTTGACCTTACTCGACATCAACAAAATAGTGGCACCCATCACCACACCTCTTAAATCCAACCGCATCGAGGAGATTGTTCAGGAGTGGTATGCTAATTTTGTGAATGTAGATCAGACATTGCTATTCGAATTGGTGACGGCGGCAAATTTCATGGATATCAAGGCCTTGCTGGATCTCACTTGTTTGGCAGTTTCGATCTTGATCAAGGTAAGCTATTCTACAAGATATTTCGACATCCTAATACGAAGACTCATTTTTATCCATCCTATCGGATGCATCATTCGATCTCATGGCACACTGCTCACAGGGTAAATCGGCAGAAGAGATAAGGAGAATTTTCAACATTAAGAACAATGACTTTTCGGCCGAGGAAGAAATAAAAGTAGCCGACGATCCAAATGCAATGAGCTGAAGGTAAAGAGGATATGCTTGTACAGTGTGCCGGTCGTACCTTTATCACAAAGTAGAGATTATCAACTCGAACGAGTATTAGCTTTATAACTACAAGATTTCATTACACTGAGGCTTCTTTTATTCTACTCCGCATCGTCTCGTTACTTCTGTTTTTTGCTCATCTTTTTCTGCAATGAAGAATACGCACCTACGGTCTTCCCTGCTCCAGATGCAAAGGATGGCGGTAGTTTCATTTGCTTCCCATGCCCTAACTCCACACAAACTTGAGACCCCGGCCGCTGCTGCTTCTTGTGATCTCTGCCATTGCGATTGCTCCCATTTGCGCGGGCAACCGCCGATCCGAATGATGACGAGGTAGTTTTAGTATCGCTAATTGAAGACTTGGACCACGACGCAGCAATCTTCGACTCTGATCGAATTTGTGACAGTTTCCCGTTACTGGAATGGGACGATGCATTTCGCGCTAGCAGTTGTTGCCGTCGAGATCTATGACCTAAAGATTTGGAAAGGATGGCCTCCCGTCGTTCCTGTTGTCGTGATTGAGCGCTGATTGGACCGTGACAGCTCTGCTGAACACCAACATTGTTCATTCCGAACGGATGCATCCCTTGAGCACTACTCACGAAGCCAGTGTCATTGTCATCTCTTCCCCTAACTCGCCCAACTGCTTTCTTAAGCACAACCTTTCCAATCTTTGGCCGAGCCTTCTCCAGGTTTTCGCGAATTGATCGAACGCGATCACCTTGCATTTTTTTCACCATTTCCTCGCGATTCTTAAGAGATTGGTAGAGCGATCTCCAATCGGGAGAGGAATGGAGTAGTTTCATATCGATTTGATGTTGTGACATGGAGATGTTTTTGCCTCGTCCGCATGTTGCAATAGTGATCGGTGGCTGATTGTTTTCTATACTTTGTTTCTTCGCAGGAGACTGAGAAGCGGTGTTGACCCCGTTCTCCAACGATGCCATATCTTTCCAATCTTGTACAATATGCTGCATGACTTCCAATGGCGACTTTAGAGTCTCCCATCTCCGTATGTGGCTCCACGCATACTGCTCCGATGGATAGAGATCATCCCACCGACACGGAATCCAGAACCGAGGATACCCAAGTAAAGATTTCTCATTTTCAATATCGTCCGGTATGATCAGCTTTATCAACTTCTTCATGGTCTTGATACACTTGTTCAGACTTTTCCCTATACCAGTCTCTGCCAGCAATTCCACATCCATCGGGGTTTGTGTCAATCGGATCAGTATGAATTGAAAGTAGTTAGTTCGATGTTGAGAATCTGTCTTGAGAGCATACTGATACATTTCTGAAGGAGAGATAGCACAAGCTGTAGCTGCACAGTCATTATGACGTGCTTCATCTGACTCATTCTCCCGCCTCCTCTTTCGGCTGTTTTCTTCTTGTCCCTCATCTCCTACATGTGTTGCTCCCAACGACTCAGTGAACTCTTCCTCGGTCAATGGGCGTGCCATGATTTCTAACAAATCATCAACGAACTTCTTCAACCTCTCCTTCACAATACTGCATGGAAACTCTAATGACTGTGGGCGATTCATTCCACTGAATGTGTAATCAACAATTTCTTGCCAAAGCAAGTCGTCCGACATCTTGGAGTGCGATAGATGAACATTATTGGGATGTTGTTCTATGGGGATGAGAAATTTCTCCGACAATGCAGGTAACCGTCTCTTTCCAGAATTACCATCCATTGCTATCAACGACAAAGCCTTTTCACTGGTCGATGACTCCATATCGTTGTTACTACAGGCAGTATTTTCATGCTTCCTTGCCCTTTCCTGTACCACAGCGTCCCAATGATACTCCGAAAGCAGCCCGATGGCTCCAGGATTAATCAACTCAAGATTAGAAGCTACCATTTGCGTCGCAAGATGGAGCAGCGACGATGGTTGGTAAAACTTTCGTGGCATCTTGTTGTGCATAGTCAACGATTTGGTTGATGCGAATCCTCCATCGCCAGTTGCATCTCCCCCCTCCTCGTCATCAGAGGCAGCATCATCATCGCTGCCATCATCATCTTGATTATCCTGCACTGCGATGTCGTTGAAGTCATCTTGATAATAACTGTCGCTCTCGTAGACGTTACCTAAATCACCATCTTCATCATTTGGAGCTCCCATCAACCGTCGTCGTTGGCGACCCTCGCCGCCGCCACCGTCGCCGTAGGCCATTCCGAACTCCAAATCAAGTTCGATCGGCATTGAATCGTCGTTGTCCCACATGGTACTATGTCAAATACGATGTCAAGGCTTGTATTGATGGTTGTCTCATTCTTTACACCCGGCTTCGTCGTCAGTTCATGGTCTTGACCCTACTTGGCCTTGGATTTTTATCGTTGAATTGATGGGGCAAGGCACGAACAAGAAAAATGCGGGGGGTGGCTGGCGCTCGCAATAGTTGGCGATTTCCTGTACGTCCATAATGCCAAGAATAGTCGCCAAATTTGGGCTCGCGTGCCACGTGTAGGTTATATCAGTACGTCTGCGGCTGCAGCAACCCCCCTCAATCCTATTCGTCTCAATTGCAATTTATTGGTGGGCCTTTGATCGCAAATAATAATGATAGTATTTCTTCGTACCAATCTTACAAAATTACACTCTTACTCTTATTCTTTTGTCCCTCCTATAACACCGTCTTGGGTATCACCGTGACTTACAAAAATCCGTCCGCCTTGGACAGAGCGACACTATTTCTGTGAGACCTAAGAGATGTTGAAATCGTTGAAATTGATCATGGACGCAGCACTCATAAGTGTAGTTGACTGCTTGAATTCGAAGAGTTGGTTGTTCTTTTCCATATCTCTGATTTTCATTACATCTCGCTCCACAACTTCTTCATCCTCATGGACGAGAATCGCACTGCCCAAGCTCGTTAGGAGATCAACGGTGCGCTCAACCTTGCAACCGATTGTCACTCCTGTCTCCAAGTAAACAAACGATTCAAGTGCTTTGATGGCATCGTAGCCAGGAGTACCAATTACATATCCTTCCGCATAAGAAACTAGAATAACCTCTTCACCGAATGCCTTGGCAGGGCTTGGAGGAATCTTTGGTAGAGATTGAAATGACTTCTTGTCAAGGTAGGCGTCCACGCAAGCCTCCACCTGTGAGTATCCTCCAGTGAGGGCGCGTGCTAGTGAGCGCCAGTTCCCATCTCCTCCGTGCGCACGGCAATTCATCTCAACGAGGCATGGGCCAGAGGCAGTCAGAATCACTTCCGCATGAGAGGCGCCATTTTTCATCCCCAAGGCGTCCAACACCAAGTTGGTGTAGTTGATGAGAAGTTTAGCCTCCATAGAGGCGGTGTCAATTGGCAGCATACCAAAGTAGACAAAAGCCGCACCGTTTGCCGGACGTTTATCGTATACCCACACAGCCGTCGTTTTGTGCTCGCCATCACGAGATGCGGAATCCACAACATACTCTTTGCCTTTTAAGAATTCTTGACACAAAACCTCGGTGTTGTAACCTCCATTGACAGCTTCCACTTCAAATAAATGGTGAAAATGCTCCTTCGCTTCTGAAAAATTGTGACATAGCTTCACTCCATCAGTACCCGCCGAGTCCGTTGGCTTCAGCACTACCGGATAATGTTCACTCCTAAGGAAAGCCTCGACATCGGAGAATTTATTTCCAGCGGCTTGACGGACAGAGCGTAGCCCAGCAGCCTTAATCAGCTCCTGCTGCACCTTCTTATCACGACGCTTAGCGAACATGCCCTGTGTTCCATTCGTTCGCACCATTAATCTTTCCGAGATCAAATCCGCTGCATCCACGCCTGCTTCTCCTCCACAAATGCAGGCAACAATTCGAAGTTGCCCAGCAGCACTGTACAGTTCACGTGTTGTCTCTCCGATATTATCTCCCTCTGTCACTTCCTTATGATAGGTGATTGTCCCGCAGCTTACCGGGACGTGCTTTTTCATCTCCTCGGAGAAGCCCCTCGTCCACAGTGCGATCACCTTGTACCCACGACTTTGTATCTCTTGCACAATGACACATCCTGTAGAGTATGGATCTACGACCACAACCACCTCCTTGGATGCATCGACCGTCGTGAACTTCTTCATCAAGCCACCACGCAACATGGGTCTATCATTAGACATGATACGCAATAAGTTCGGTCGATCGATAGAGGCCATTTTTCGATGTGCCATCGGAGTAGATCCCAATCCATACGTTGCGGCAGTAGGGCGCGCAAGGCTCTCACCCTTCGTCTCGTAGACGAACAAACCATTAATTTCTTCCAAGTATCTGATGAAGTCGACGTCTTTCTGTAGAACCTTCTCGTCGTCATGCATCAAAATAACACATCCTGGGCACGTAACGAGATCCACAGTGTATGTGACCTCGGACCCAATCGATGCAGCGGGTGACAACCAAACAAAGCTAGGGAGCTTCTTGATGACGTCGAAACCAGGTGTTGATAGGACCTTACCCTTTGAATATGAGACCAAGTGAATATCTAGCCCCTGTGCTTTGAGCGGAGAAGGTGGCATGTCAGGAATGTCATTGAATTCTTCCTCGTCCAAGTAGGCTGCTGCCGTGGCTTCAATTTGACAGTATTTCCCTCCCGTCAATGCACGCCCAAGAGGAACCCAATTTCCATCACCCCCATGTGCACGGCAATTCATCTCAACTAGACAAGGTCCATCCTTTGTTATGATAACCTCTCCATGGCTTGGCTAAAGACAGCGACGATGACGGCAGATTCACAGTGAGAGAAGATGCTGTCGAGAGACATGTTTATTGAAAGGATCCAGGGAGACTTACACCATGCGCCATCCCAAGAGCATCCAAAACTCCCCTAACATATGGAATTAACATCTTTGCCTCATCGCTTTGAGGATCCACGGGCAACATGCCAAAATAGACAAACTGGCTACCATTCGTCGGTCGTTTATCATACACCCAAACCATCATGGTCTTGTGCGCACCATTCCTCGATACATGATCAACAACATACTCCTTGCCGCTTAGAAATTCTTGGCACAATACCTGAGTGTTGTACCCTCCATTCACGGCCTCGACGGACAGTAGGTGGTGAAAGTGTTCCTTAGCCTCATTCATCGAATGGCATAATTTCACGCCATCTGATCCAGCCGAATCAGTGGGTTTGAGAACCTAAGATTAGCATTTGCCGATGGAAACATTGGTTGTAAGATAGGACGACGCCATAATAACAAAAAGGTTGCGTTTGTATGCAGAACATGCATCACACTTACCACTGGAAAGGTTTCACTCTTGAGAAAGTCCTCCACCTCCTCGAAGGTCTTTCCACAAGCCTGCCGCACCGCCCTCATCCCTGTCTTACGAACTAGATCTTGCTGGAATGTGTAAACGATGCATGCATTTGAGGATGATAATATGCCTTGATGAGAACGCTGGGATACTTTGGGAGTACACACGCACCTGAACCTTTTTATCACGTCGATTGGCAAATTCCCCCTGCGTTCCATTGGACAACAAACCCAACCGTTCACTTAATGCATCCGCCATATCCACCCCCGCCTCCCCCCCGGCAATACATGCCACAATGGTATAATACTCTTTGGGACGTCCTAGATTCACGGCATGATTCGAGGCAGCAGTTGAAATGGCCGATATTAATTGCTCGATAGACCATGATTCCATATCATCCACCTGGGCAATGTAGGTTAAATCGCGACAGGATTCGGGAATGTGTGTTTTCATGTGAGGTGCAAAGCCCTTGGTCCAGACACTGTGTTTTTAGTTGTCGATGATAATAATAAGCATGATGAGAAAAAATGAAGACTATCATCGTATCTAAATGCATGGTTGCAATCAAACAATAACTCACGCTAACAAGGGATACCCTCTCTTGGAAATCTCCTGCCCGATCATACATCCTGTAGAATATGGATCAACCAGAAGGATAAGGGATTGGGAAGGATTCATGATGGTTGTTGTCGACATTGAATGTTATCGTCTCAATTGACGATCACCCTCTACTCTCCGTCGTGACGAATCTTTCAACAATCGTTCGACACTCTGACCGCTGTCGTTGTCCCAAATAGTCTCGGCCTTAAGAAGATTGTAATAATTGTGGTAGGAGATGATGTGAGGTCATCGGCATTGCATGGTGCAGGTGGGGTCGGGTGCGTGCGAGATGCGAGATGTTTGGCGGCATGGTCATGTTTCATGGCGCATGGATCTTTCCCTTCATCAGCAAAACACCAACGAAATGACATTTTGGCGATATTTCCCTATTTTAATGTGTAGGAAATATCGCTTAACAAGATTGATTTCGTGTGTTGCAGATAAGATACTCCGCTCTCCGTATGCCCCGATCCCCCCTTAATCTTTTCGTGGCATAACGAATTCCAACGTAACCTTTGTCCAGAACTTCCAACTTCTCGTCCTTTTCCCAGCAAAGTTCCCCCAGGCAGAGGCAGGAAGATCCAAGTTGGAATGGTCTTCCACGTGGATTTTGGGATTATCACGTGGCATCGTTTTGGCGGGAGATCCGACGACTTCGTCTTCCCGCCAAAATTGCATATCTATCGACATCGATCTTCTTCTCCCCATCATCTATCGCTATCGATCACCGACCAAATAAATCCAACTCCACCATGACGATGAATTACCCTCCCCCCCCACCACGGAACACAAATGGCAATGGTGGCGGCACCATCACCATCAACGCCAACAATCTAGGCTCATTAGCCCTATCCTCCCTTCATAATTTTGGAAAACGTCACAAGGTCTTATCCTTCAGTTACCTCTACGGCCTCACCACCCTTCTATTACTCCTACTCCTTGGCTCGGGCACCAAACTCACATTAGATCAACAACGACAATACAATCGCATCATGAACACAATCGATTTAACTGCCGAATACAATGCCGCATCAGCATATCAAGCTGCCTACTCAAACTATTACCATTCGAAGGGATGGATATCCTGCGACGCGCATTGTCAACATTACAAACGCATAATGAATAAAAAGAAACAGATATGGGATGAGATTAAGGCCGAGGGGAATGCACGTATGAGTGATGCCAAATCGGTTGCTGGATTATTTAGTGAAGTGGGTGTGGGCGAGGTGACGGATACCTTCTGGGAATACTTTGCGAGTGGGAAACAATTTGCCAAACGACAGAGTATGTGGGATGCCATGTTTATGGGTATGAGATCCATGAGCCGAGATGAAAGTATGGTGGAATATATGTTGAAAATGTTGATGCAGGTGTTGATTAATTTCAGTATGGGATTAGTGATGGCTTTGGTGGTGCGAATCTCTAGATTTGTTTTCTATTATTTTGTGTTTGCTTACCTACTTTCAGTTCTCACTCATATTCCATGCCTCTCGGACAACTCACAACATCATCTGCTCAGGTGTTCGTATTTGGTCTTTGGAAAATCATTCAAACCTACCAGCCCAATCCACTAACGGCCCTATTCTTCTTCATTACTGCCACCTGTGCTGCATTTGCCTTCGTGACTACCTATTTACTTACTCTCTACGGAGCTGCGGCCGGGGGAGTTTACGGATTCGTTAAATTGGCGGAATCGAATATGCAAATTGAAGGTGAAAGGAGACGAAACATTCAGGGTGGAAGACTACCGCCGAGGCAGCAGCAGCAGAATCAATGGGGTGGGAATCGACCTCATTATCAGTGAGCATCACATTGCATTTGTGTGTTTGTTAGAGCATGTGTCGGGGGATGTGGCATATTATGAGAGACTTGGAGGGTTTGCAAGATCATGTATTTCTTCTTTCATTCTCAAGATACAATAGGATCAATGAAATGCTCTAGATTTTACAACATAATACTGCAATTCCTTTTGTGTATTCCCTAGTTATTTGGTGGACGCTAAGTTCTCAGCATCACTCGTATCTCCAGTGTCGCCGCCACTCGCTCCAGCAAAAGAAGAAGACGTAGTAGAATCAATAACACCACCTCTTGTACGTGCGCGAGCCATACGATCACGTAACTTATCATATCGCGCTTGATCTTTCTTTGATACAGACGGCAAGACATGATCAAATGCATACTGGAAGTGACCTGCAGTAATTTGCAATGGCGCCTCCATTGTCGCGGTTGCGTCTGTTTCGCCATCATTATTGCTTGGATTTGGATTCGTAGTGCGACGTAACACACCATCTCGTAGCACTGCAAGTCCTGCCTCCCGCAACAATGCCGCGCAATCGGCACCACTAAATCCAGTGGCATGAGGATTATGGGCAATTGCGTGCAGGTCAACGTCGGGTGCCAATTTTACCTTCTTGCTAAGAGCGCAAAGGATGGAATAGCGTTCGTCGGGTAAAGGAAGGGGGACGTAGAGAAGTTTGTCCAATCGGCCTCTGGTGGAATTTGTAGTTGGGAAGAGACCATGAATTAGATTCAACATACTGAGTGTAAGTCAAACATCAGATATCGTTTACTACTCACGGACGCAACATGGCCGGATCGATCAGCTATGAAAGGCCAGAAAATATGAGAGATACCAATGGTGGGATTAACGGTATAGTGTTGGAAGTCAGATCCATGCAATACCGAACAATACTCACCTCGGGACGGTTCGTAGCTGCAATGACGAAGACACTTCTGCGAGAGTCTAAGCCGTCCATTTCTGTAAGAAGCTGATTGACCACACGTTCACTAACACCTCCTCCACCGCTTCCGCCGTCACTTCCTCGCTTGGGACAAAGTGAATCTAACTCGTCGAAGAAGATGATGCAAGGACTGCTGCTTCGAGCACGCTCAAATACCACTCTGTGCGTTGACAAACATGCATACAGAATGTGTACATCAGAACACGCTTGTGCATGCACATCAATAAAATTACATGATGTTGTATCAAAACACTCACCTTACGGCACGTTCACTCTCGCCTACATACTTGTCAAGTAGCTCGGGACCCTTGACAGAAATGAAATTGGCTCCAGATTCTTTGGCAATAGCTTTGGCAAGGAGGGTCTTTCCACAACCAGGCGGGCCGTACAGTAAAACACCGGCGGGCAAAGGCAGCCCTAAAGCCTCGAATCTTTCAGGGTGACTAATTGGTTCTAGTACGCTCAATGTCAACTCCTCACGAATATTCGCCAAAGCACCAATATCACTCCAGGAGACATCGGGCACTGTGGCAAATCCCTCTCGTTTCGACGACGGCTGAACGTGTGGTATCGCCAACAAAAAGTCAGACATGCTGACGTAGAGCGGTTGGAGTTGTTCCGGTGTCAATGGAGTGATGGACTTGTAGTCGTTTGAATTCGTGTCAATATTCTGTGCATCGTCGCTTCCCTCTGGATTCTCAGCGTTGTTGTATCCTTCAACTTTCGCTTCGTCATTAGTCGGTCCTCCTCCAGACGGCACAGTACTAGCTCCGGTGTTATTAACCCCACTCAACAAATCGGTTCGAAAGATACGATTAATAGCAATCACCGCCGCCTCCTTCGTCAGACTTCGTAAATCGGCCCCAACAAACCCTGGAGTTTTCCTTGCAAGTACATGATAATTCAAGTCAGCATCCACTCTCATATCTCGTGTCATTACCTTCAATATTCCTTCCCGTGCCTTCTCATCGGGTGCACCCAATATAATCTCACGATCAAATCTTCCCGCCCTTCGCAATGCTGCATCCATGGCATCAGGACGATTGGTTGCACCCAATACCATCACGGCACTTTGATTTCGTGTATTCTTCGGATGGAGTGAATCCATACACGTTAATAATTGCGCCACAATTCGTTTCTCCATGCTTTTCCCACCACCTCCACTACTTCCCTCGCCACGTTTTGGTGCAATGGCATCGATTTCATCGATGAAGATAATTGCGGGAGCATAATTGCTCGCACTTTCAAACAGTGTTCGAACTCGTAGTTCACTCTCGCCACTTACTCCACCCACCAACTCCGGGGCCGATACTTGAAAGTAGCTCACATTTAATTCCCCCGCAATCGCCTTGGCCAAATGGGTCTTACCACAGCCTGGTGGACCGCGCAACAATACTCCTCGGGGTGGCTCGACACCTAAATGTAAGAATAGCTCAGGATGCGAGAGCGGATACTCGATCAGTTCTCGCAGTTGTTTTAATAGAGAAGCGATACCACCTAAGTTGGAATAGCGCTCAGTTGGTCGCGTCGACGGTTGTACGAGTGCGGCATTAGTAGAGTATGGACTATCCTCATCCTCACCACCACCGTGTTGCATACGATGCATGTTCTTCTTCGAGTCTGTGGATGACGATGACTTGGTGGGTGTCTTTTTTGTCTTCTTCTTTTTCTTTGGTGTGGTTGTTGACGCCGCATTGGTCGTCGTAGTAGTGGACGGATTGATCGGCGAAATGTCATTTAATGTTTTCATGACCTCGGTCTCCATCGGAGACTGCTGAGTTCCGCTGTCATCCACGTTCACTTCATTGTCCTGCACAGATTGAGCACATGCACCGTTCTCGTTGTCAGCAGCAATAAGTTGTTGCTGCTGTTCCTTCTCCCTCTCCCGCTGAACGTCTTTATACCGATTTCTCAGACTTGCATTCAACATGTTGGATGAAGTGAGCGACTGTGGTGGTGAATACTGTAATTCGCATAGAAGTGCGTCGTTTTCCGTCGATGGACAATAATTTGGAGAAGAGTCACTACTTTGGCGCTGCTTCTTGGCTGGAGACAATGATTGTGACTTGTCAGTGTCGCCGATAAAGCTATTGGACCCCCCTCCAATCGGAACAACCGTCGAAGTATTTCGTCTTTTTTTGTTATTGTCCGAACCACTCCCAGCAACTCCACCGTTGTTATGATTGTTACTTCCCAGATAGACCAATGCCACCTCAACACCCGAGCGTAGCCAATCTAATTCCTTACGTCGATATTCACGATGTTTCTCTAATACTAGGGATGTAACCGCCTGGAGGTTATTATTGTAGGATTGTCGGGATGCCTTGCTCCCTGCACGAAATACGATGGGTGAATGCATTTGGTCAAGAATCAGTTGGAAATTTAGCAAGCAATACACAAAGTGGGCATGAGCAATTTATACATGAATTTTTGGTTCATACCTGATGACGATGAGGAGGAAATTAGCAACGAAGGAGTGCAAGATGTGATGCGTTTTACAATCTGATAGAGTTTGGGATCGACGCCTGACGGAGTAGCCTCACCCCCGATACCGGCACCGGCACCACCACTACCACCAGCGGCAGATGTAGATGACGAGGAGTAGGATGATGACGATATTTCTGAAATCAATTTAGGATGGGAAGGAATACGCTCCAATGGTGGCATCTGCATCTGATGCTGCTGCGAAGTTTGCGTCTGATGTTCCTGCACACTGTGTGACAGTGACAGTGTAGTTGGAGTAGCAGTAGAAGTAGAAGAATTAGGCGGTGGCGGAATCGGGGAAACAGATCCAGACTTGTGAAAGCGAAATCCTTGCTTGTTAGGAAGATAAGAAGGAGGAGGAGGAGCGGCGGCGGCGGCGGCGGAGCCGAAGACTTCTTCGTAATCCATGGTTAGGATAGTGGGCGTCGACCTTCATGGTCATCGTGGCGACTTCTGTTTTTGATAGCTGCCGCTGCCGCTGCCGCCAAAACTACGACTCGAGTGGATGGTGGAGCCACTGTTTCGAAGGACAGACGCTCCAGACGAAGACAGACATAAGCATAAAGTCTCTCTCACTTCTTGGCCACACAAAATCCGTCTTCAATTCAGCAGCACTCCACCATGAAATTCCAATGAAGAGTAGATACATCGATGAATAACAATGGCAGCACCAAAATCAATCCAACGCAATTCTAATAATCCACCTTCGTCGTCTTCAGCTTCTTCGGCTGAGACGGCACAAGAAATCAAATCGCTCTTGCTTCAGCTACGCAAAAGCTCTCGCCAGCGTCAAAAGCAGAAGCATACCGGCGGTGCTACTACTTCCAATAGCAGCGAGAGGGATCGCGACGATGCCTTGCGATTAGATCAATTACGCAAGATATTCTGCCGATTGATTGAGCAACATGAATTTGACTTATCGACGAATAATACCAATCTTGGCGACGGTAGTGGTGGTAGTGAAGGAGGTAGCGCCAGCTCTCAATGGAAGACATGGTTATCTACACAACATGAAGTATTCATGGGCCACTTACTCGATGGGGTCGTTGATGGAAAAACTACAGCATTACGAACATATTGTGGTGTTTTAGCATCTTCTCCTGTAAAAATCTTTGGAGTAGTCGATTCAACAAACAGTGACGATCAGAATGGTGCTGTGGGAATGATATCGGAACGATTATTGAATAAATTGATAGAGGCCGTGGTGAAATCTCGTCGATGCTTCAACAATAGTAACGAGGAATTGTCAAAAGAAAGAGATGAGAATGAGGAAGTGGAGAAGGAATCTTCCGAACAGCTACTCATGACAGAAGAATCAATGCTCACTCTGTTGGAAACGGAATTCATCCGACCTCATCGTGATATTCAATACTTTGTTTGTAAGGCGGTGCATCAAATTGTATTGGATTTGTTGGCTGGTTATGATCGAATTCGAAAGAATAATCTAGCGAAGGACGAGCAGGACGGTACCGGCAGTAGTATTGCAAAGGCTGAAACGAATTTGGGATTGGTAGCCGAGAATATGTGCCGTCTGCTATTGATGATGGATTATGTACCAAAGTCTTCTGATGACTTGGCAGTAGAAAGCGGTGCTGGATATTTGTTCCCTCCACCTGAGTTGTCCAGGAATGAGGAGGAAGGTGGTGACAAAGTTGAAGAAGATTGGAAGGATGACATTGATGAGGAAGCTTCGGATGCATCTGACTCATCCGAGGAGGAGGACGAAGAAGACGAAAGTGGTGATGCCACAACAGCATCAAAGAAGCGCAAGAAGACGAGTCAATCTCATCAAGGACATCGAAAAAAGGCAAAGCTCATTGCATGGCAACAGCCCTACCGACATCGGTTTGCCTATCAAGAGGCATGGCTCTCCGTATTACGATTGCCCAATTTACCACCGAGGACACAAAAGCGTGTACTGCAACATCTATCCACCTATGTCTTGAGTGTATGCCCATCACCATTGCGATTTGCGGAATATTTCACCACCTCTTTCAAGGGAGGGACCACAGTCTCAAACAACGGGTTCAATAATAGTCTCGCATCCATCCTGTCACTACATGGACTCTTCATCCTAATGCTCGATCATCAACTTGAGTATCCTCAATTCTACAACTCCCTCTACCAACTGTTACATCCACGTATCCTGTACACAAAGCATCGTTCAAGATTTCTCCGGTTGCTATCCAAATCATTGTCATCCAACTCGATGCTACCCGCCTACGTTGTGGCATCGTTTTGTAAACGATTGTGTCAATTAGCACTTTCGGGACCTCCTAGTGGCGGATTGTTCGTGTTGGCATTGGTTAGTAATTTGCTAAGGAAGCATGGAGAGTGTGCATGTTTGATTCATCGGAGTGGTAAGCATGAGGATGGAGGGCTGATGGAGGACGTGTTCGTGGAGGACGAGACTGATTTGGCCATGACACGAGGTGAGAGAGCTAAATCATCCATTTCATTTTGGTTCACCACTCACTCTGCATAATCCAACTAAACATGTTTCATTGCTGTTAGCCCTTGAATCATCTCTCTGGGAGCTATCCGCCCTTGAACGTCATTACCACCCCGCCATATCGACACTGGCCAAATCTATTGGCACGGAGAATGATAAAACCACTCCATTGTACGATATGGAGGACTTTATGGTTCACACTTACAAGTCGTTGTTTGAGCAGGAGAAGAAGCGATTAGGAAGTGGTGGTGGCGGTGATACCAATTCTGGAGGAGGAGGTAAGAAGAAGGGAGGCAGCAGGGTAACACTTACATTCGTGGAGCCTGAAAGTTTGTTTACGAAAGATGATGTATTTGCTGAAATCTTCAAATGCTCATAGATTGCTCGGTAAAAACAAGTACTGCAATAATGCAAAGGTGCACTACTATACAATCAACTACCCGCTCGATTCTGAATTGTGACTGTACATCAATCAATCAAACGAATTCCGTGGGATCCCACTCTGGACCAGTAACATCCTCAGCTTCCCAACCATCTCTCCGTCCCAATTTTCCCGCCTTGTAGGCAATATCAAGACCACCCAGTACCTCCATTTCCTTATCGGACAAAACAAACTCCTCCATCTTATTCACTCCTCCATAACTATTCTCAGCGATTGCAACCCGTTCCACTTTCGACGAACTTGCCGATCGTGGAACGCAGACGTAACTCTTTTGCAATGACCACCGAACTAATACTTGGGCTTTCGTCATACCCTTGGCCTTGGCAATTTCAGCCAGCACCGCCCACCCTTCCGCGGGACCATTTACACTACTTAGCTTGGACCAGGCCGAGCATCCCACTGCAATACCATTACTATCGCAGTATTGCACAATCTCCCGGTGAGCATTGAAGGGACTTAATTCAAGTTGATTGATGGCTGGTAAATTCGATGTATCCGTAGTACCAAGGCCTCCCGCAAACTCTTGCTGTATCTCCATCAACGGTCCAAGTCCATAATTGCACACACCTACACTGCGTACAAATCCAGCTTCTCGCAATTCCAATAACGCCTTGTACGTTCCCAATCGTCGAGCCGAATCGGTGAACGGAGAATGTATCATGACTAGATCGAGATATCCTACGCCTAATGTAGCAATAATTTGCTTGACATTTCGCTTCACGGCAATACTATCGGTAGATTGTTCGGAATTGGATAATTTATGAGATAGGAATAGTTGAGATCGTCGTGATCGTCGTCCGGCACTGCCATCAATGTTTGGTGATGCAACTAGTGATCGAGAAGACGTGGTTTCAAGTGCATGTCGTTGTGCTATCATGGCTGTCTCATCCAACAACTGGAGCAATTCCACCTTCTCATTGTTATAATAATCCTTGTTCAATGCTGATAGTCCACCAATCAAATATTGTTGAAGAGTTTTACCAATCACGGAATTAGATTCGTATTGAGTGGCAACATCAAAATGACGTATACCACACCTCAATGCCAATGCGACACATCGTGAGACTTGCTCAGATGGAGTCTTGTAGAGGGAATAGCCCACACGTGGGATGTATACTGTAGATGATTTTGCACCTCGTATGGGCAACAGTGGTGCTGGATCGTTGGTGGAGATGATTGAGTGACGTTGTAATGGAGGGGCAATGTTACCGACTAGATTTTTACTGCTACCACCACTTGCACGAGCGGCATTGAAAGCGGCAAGATCTACGGATGTATCATCGTCTACTGCGTGTGCGACGGAGACGCTTGGCGAAGTCGAGGTAACGATAAGACCCGATGATGTTACTGACGCGGCACCGATCAATGCTTGTCGTCGAGTCCACAATTCATCGCGCTGCACCGACAGGGCCGCGTCCACCACGAACAACACAGAGAATAATGATAGAGATAGAAGAAGGAATACCATCGTGAAGAGAGCGGATGAACTGCCGCCGCCCATCATTATGCAATTGTAAAAGTAGTAAAGATCGTATCGATCGTAGAACAAGCATCGGTTCGTGGAAGTGGATTCGAGGTGATGGGCGCGCCATTTTGAAATATCTCGGATCTTTTGAATCTTTCTCGTTAAATGGCCCAAATTCAATTCGAGAAACCATTTAATACTAGTTCCTACACACACTTATTTGAATTTGAATTTGAATTGAGTTAATTTGAAAACGAGAAACCATTCTGGCGCGCTCGCTGTCTGTCATTGCCAAAAGGCCTGCGAGGATGGTCCACCTTCATCGTCACCGTCACCGCATTCACCATAAATCATCCATCACCATGACCGCCGACGCCGACTCCTCTACTACCACGGCCGCCAACGCCAACGCCGCACTGGCCTCGCAACTCGAAGAACGGCTCATTCAACAAGAATACAAAATATGGAAAAAGAACACTCCGTTTCTATACGACTTTGTCATGACACATGGCATCGAATGGCCCTCGCTCACATGTCAATGGCTCCCCACTTACAAATCATTACATGACGGACAAAAGGTTGGTGCGATCGCTGGGGCCAGTTTGAATGTTGCCGAGCAGCATGAATTGTTAATCGGGACGCATACTACTGGAGAGCAGAATTATTTGATGGTGGCGACGGTCAATTTACCACGGGAGGATGCGGTCATTGACAACCGCACCAATGCCAGTGCGTCGACTGCGGCAGAAGGAGAGTCTACCGGAGACGCAGATAGAGAGACGACACAACCATTCAAAAAAGTCAAGACCATTATCGACGCACCCAATCCTGCTTCCAACTACAATGAAGAAAAGAATGAATTGGGTGGATATTCTGCCAACTCTGCTTCCACATCGGGGAATGATCGCGTCGGTAAGATCGATATTAAAATGAAAATTCCACACGAGGGTGAGGTAAATCGAGCACGATACATGCCCCAAAATCATTTTGTGGTGGCATCGCGTGGACCTGGAACGGATGTGTACGTTTGGGATTTAAGTAAGCACCCTAGCTTTCCTTCCATGACTTCTTCGGCAACGACAATGGCGGGAGAGGGTGGCGATGCAACCTATACTGCCGCTTCATCCATTATCACACCCAATCCAAATATCATCTGTCGTGGACATACTGGTGAAGGGTATGGAGTGGCATGGTGTGGCATTCCTGGTAATCACGACAATGTTGGAAAATTTGTCACCTCCTCCGAGGATAAGACGGTATGTCTGTGGGATGTCAAAAATGCGCTCAAGGAGTGTGGCAGAGGCTCTACCATGATTGTAAATCCAACTGCCCAATTTCTATATCATACCGATGTCGTCGAGGATGTTGATTGGCACAACAAAGATGTCAATATGTTTGGTAGCTGTGGAGATGATAAAATCATTTGTTTATGGGACATTAGGGAGGGAAGACGCACGAAACCCATCCATATTATTTCGAAGGCTCACGATGGTGATGTGAATAGCATGGAGTTTCATCCTACCAATGAATTTTTATTTGCCAGTGGTGGATCGGATAAGTTTGTCAAGTTGTGGGATATGAGAAATCTAAGCAGGTGAGGAGTATCAATCGATGTCTTATGCACTAAATCCTTTGCTCCTTATTGGTTGTTTCTAAGGGAACGCATACTTTCACTCAACACTCAACACTCAACATTCAACAAAACTCGCTCTATCAAGTCCTCTTCAAACTTTGGAGGGACACACCGACCAGGTGTACACCGTCCACTGGTCTCCTTTCGACGAATCCATCTTAGCGTCCTGCTCTTCCGATCGTCGTATTGCGTTGTGGGATCTATCTCGAATTGGAATGGAGCAATCTCCCGAGGATGCCGAGGATGGTCCACCAGAATTGCTATTTTTGCATGGAGGGCATACCTCCAAGGTGAATGACTTTTCGTGGAATCCGAATTATGAGTGGTGTATGGGTGGAGTTAGCGAAGACAACATTATGCAAATTTGGTGTCCGGCGGAGGATGTGTATGCCGATGTAGGAGGAGAAGATAATGACGATGATCAGGATGATGATGAAGAAGAGAATGGTGATTTGGCAACGAGGCAAAGGGCTGAAATTTTGGGCGACGATGAGTTGGAATAGAACAAGAGTGAGTTGTGAGGTGGACATCCATTACAACCCGTACTAATTGGGCTTTCCGTACATCAATGGCGTGCCATCGTCCATTTACACTTTTACATACCAAATTGTATGCGATTTCCTTATTCTTTTGTTGATAGCGGTTTTGTCTCGCTCTCCACAAATAGCTCCCCTGTTACTACTACGAGCCTTTCTAGAATTTACACAGGTCCGCAGCGAGACAGTTGTGAGATTTCATGCGAGAGCCTACAGAAGCCTACGGAGGACCACTTTTCGCTGCCAGACTTTGTTAGGAACTCGTAGTAACATGAATTACAATTGAAGGTGTGTACAGAGAAATAGCTGTTACATCAATGTGAGTGCACTTGAATTATTCCATATCACTATGAGTGATATGAAATGAAACATAACAAAAACGAAACCTGTGAACTTTCACATTTATCATTTAGTGAGATACATGAACTAATATTAAGTGAAAGTTTTGAACTAATCAAAAGTGAATCCATGAACTAATACATAAATAAGAGCGAATCTGATGAACTTAATATTTGGTGAAGGTGTGAAGATTTTAACTGTGTTCCCGAATTCTATTTTTGTTGTTTCAGCGACGTACATAGGCGACATGTCGTAGGAGTGGACGTATGATGGGTGAGCGGAAATTCTAGAAAGGCTCGTAGAGGAGTACCTAGTTCTGGTAAATAATGGCGGGAAGAATATATTTGGTGTTCCAGGTGGTTCCAGAAGTTCCAGCAAACACTTGCGAACCCGTGCAGCTCGGAACCAAGAAGATGCGAGTCAGAAGCTGTGATGCTGTGAGTCCAGCCTTGTGCGAACCCCAAGCTCTATTATCTTTGGCATTGGTTTGGCTACGTAATCATTTCGGACGTGCGAACATTGATGCGAACTACAAAAGGAAGGGCTTCGCTATTTCTGTAAAAAATGACTTGCCGAAGCGGTCGTCGGACTTACGACAATTTCTTCAATTCTTCCATTTTCAATTTTCATGATCATACTCGCGAGGTTCTGTTATTGATGATGCCTACTCAATATTTACTCCCTATTCTGCCCTCTGAAATCATGACAGACGCTGACCTGCCGTCACTCTTCCTCTACCCGACAAAGGACATTGCCGATCGTCTGCAGTCAATGCTCGAAGCAGAACTGCGGTCTCAGTATCAATGTCGTGACTACCTCCATCATCGACGGCATCGACGTTCCTCGGCACCCCCAACATTGGTATCAACATCAAATGTCAATATCGCCGCCACCGCCACTACCGACATCGTCACGCCCGCCTTGCGAACTAAGATCGTGCAATGGTTGTATGAGTGCGTCGACTATCTCGACCTGTCGCGAGAATGCGTCGCGATGGCCATGTCCTACGTCGATCGATTAATGTCCTCTTCAAGAACAATATCAAATAGAGCTGCTGCGGCAACTGTGGCGCAGGCCAAGCAAGATTCCATGATGTACCAGTTGATTGCCGTATCATCGCTCTTCCTCGCGATGAAACTGAATTCATCTCAGAGCGTGCGGTCATCACCTATCGATGCTCATACTTTAGTGCTCATTAGTCATGATAGTTATTCCGCCAAGGAAATCATCGACATGGAACAAGTCGTACTGGAAGGATTAGAATGGCGTGTCTGTGGACCGACCTCGTTAAGCATTGCCTACGAAGCAATTGCACTCCTCACGAAAACAATACCATCAAACAAGGCCGATAAGTGGCGTCGCGTGTCGTCTCTCCTCGACTTTACAAGGCTTCAGATCGAGATGTCAATACTTGACTACAACACATCCGTTTTACGTTCGCCTTCCACCATCGCATTAGCTTCGATCATGAATTCAATGGAGCTTTTAGATTTTACAATGAAAGAGAAACGTTCATTCAGCCACACATTGATGAAATGCACCGTCGGCATCCAGAATGACATCTTCCAGTCGCCACAGATGGAACGGATACGGAAGGAACTACACAATGTCTTCGATCGTCAGTCTAGCAATATCATTGATCGCGCCATCCTCGGGATGTCTGCCACCACCGCATCCGAGAAGATTGCACCTCAGAACAAACCCAGGTCGCAGTCCCTATCGCCGACCAAAAGTCCCGTCCGTGTTGATAGTGATATCGTAAACTTTGCCAAGACGAAAGCTTCGTATTCCCGTCATCAACACAAAGGCCCTCGCTCTTCCTCCAGCCGTAATTACAGAAGGAAGTCAAATCAGGTTGGATTGAATCCAGTCCTGAAACGAGCGGATAAAAACTCGAGACACCACAAAAGTAGACGTGTTCCACTCGAGCCATGAAATGATATGTCACGCTGTAAATGATGTATAAATAGAAACTCAGTGACAAGCCACGAGAGAGTAGATAATAATAGGTCCTCGGAGTGAAAATAATTCCACACTCGCACAGTAGCATGTTGTATCGAAGTTACCAAATTATCATTCCGCAGCAATGCAACGCAATTCCTCAAGAACTTCATTGATCGACTCTACCGCAGACGCAATTTTAGTTTCCAACGATCGTATGCCCTCCGTCAAAAGTTTCATTGTTACATCATTATCCTCACCATCGCCATCTCCCACTCGCAAATTCCTCAACCGCAATCGTTCCAAGTGTAGTGCTGCAGTTAGGTTTAACTTGTCATTTTCGCATTTTTGCAATTGGGTAATGAAGTTTGATATTTCCTTTCGTCCATTGTCTTCTTTGGTGTTGTTGTTCTCTTCCAGCGACGATTTCACGGCGTTGATGGTATCACTCAAGACCGAGAATGAAGCAGTCACCTTGGCGCATAGATTTGGATATGTTGTTATGTTGCCTGATACCAAAATTTTAGACAGACCTCTGCAATGTTATTCAAAAATGAGTAGGATATTAGAAAAGAAATCAAAATAACGAAAATAGTGATGCAGTAGGGAGGAGAACGAAGAAGAAATAGAAACTTACTCCTCAAACAAATGGTAGGTTGCAACACGTTCCTCTTGCGCACGGAAGATCATCCCAAGTAAATCTGCCACGGCCATCGAGCGCAATTGCATTCGTATCTCTTCCCCCCGTCGAGCGCGCTCTTGCTTCAATAACTCATGCCTTGCCAGTTCGTCCTTGTCCATTGGTGGATGTGGCGCCAGACTATCATCATTTGCATTGGATCTTGAACAACCACACCCAGATAATTTGCTATTGTCACCATTGTTCGCATTTGGGTCGACAATCATATCAATCGTCTGCCCCATTTCCTTCAGCTCGGTAGGTGGCACGACGGTACCGTCGGAGTAGGCAGCCGTGTCGACATCGCCCCCTCCTCGTGCACGGTTGGAGAGAATTGAGAGAGCATCACGAATGTCGATGCCGCTACTACAACTGCCACTGTTGTGTACTGGCGACGATGATGAGGCAGCGGGTGG
>JALLBK010000319.1:0-39694 GCA_036940085.1 Discostella pseudostelligera | reverse complement strand
GGCCATGATCGTCTGTTGCATGTGATGTTGAGCGAGCAGAGGATGATTCGCCAAAATTACACTTTGCCTTGGGGGATTTCTCGCAACCTTGGATTTCGGCGATAATTCCCCCTTGCCGCCCGAGCGAGGCATGCCTCTTTCTTATTCATTCCCTCCGCACTACGGAAGCAAAGATCGTAGGAGATCGTAGTCGCAGGCGCATTCATTCAAACACTATATTCAACGACACCATCATTGTTGCGGCGGTCAAGATTGAGGGCAAGCAGCTTCCTTCATTCTGTCGAATTTTAAACTCTCTGAGTGGACGAGCCGTCATTTTCATTGATTCGAATTCGGAGAGGGTCCATCGAACGATTATTGCAGTCGGTGTCAAAGAAACAAAACAATGGCGGAGCAACGGAAGGCAGTTATTAAGAATGCCGATATGAGCGAGGATATGCAGCAGGATGCTGTGGATATTGCGTCTCAGGCATTGTCGAAATACAATATTGAGAAGGTGAGCGCTCTGCCCCTCATTGTTTCGCCTTGTGACGAGGCTTGCCTTTGTCGGCGATTGCTTTTTTGGCAGGGAATTATTGGTCTAGTTCATCGACGGTCAATTCAAGAGCAGTCCGTCCTCTTCCATGGGCATTATCTCTCCATTCTTTGTCGAAGGTGTTGCGTTGTCCATCGACAATCAAATGAGTTGATTTTTTATTGTGGGGAGCAACACTTCTTCGATGGACCCCCACGTGATTTCTAATGCTCGTTCATACTATTATCTCTAACCTCAACAGGATGTTGCTGCTTATATCAAGAAAGAGTTTGACAAGAAGCACAACCCAACATGGTGAGAACATTTATCATATCAATTGTTGATCATGACCACATTTTTTATTGTGCCAAAATGAAACTCACCGCTCGCTTTCGGTTCTTTGTTGACGTCCAACCGCCAATTATGATTCCCACCTTCAATCGGAAAGGCATGTTATCGTCGGGCGTAATTTTGGGAGCTACGTGACACATGAAACAAAACACTTTATTTATTTTTATTTGGGACAAGTGGCCGTGTTACTCTTCAAATCGGGCTGATGTCGCCTCGCCTTGAGTGCATAATTACTGGACGATGAGAAACACTGTGGAAAGGGCCGGGACGTTCATATTAATATCTTCCTTTTCTCGCCAATCGAAACTGTACTGAGGATATACAATCAACAAAGTCCATCTTGTGAGGAATACTGGAAGGTGTTAGAGTTGCCCAGCACTTGAGACAGAACATGCATCGACTGTGTAGAGCGTAATTTTATATATGTAATTGGAATGAACCAAGTATGTTGTGTTGTGAAATCTGGCTTCCATTAGTCTTGTCATTTTTGCATTATCCCTTTGAGTAGATGATAAAATTGCAGAGAAGAGGAGCCGTTGACATTCTTGCGCGGGAGCGAGTAAGTACATTACATGGATACCTATCTTCATCTGAATCTTTGCAAACATGTTTCCTATCAAGTGAAAGTAGTTATAACCGTTCACTGATTCATTATTTCCACCAATTCAACACCGAACTCCTACCATCTCATCACCCGCGTCCAATCTAATCCTCTTTTTTAATAAGACATGTGCGCCTTCACACTCGCCGGATCGACATTACCAGCCTTAAATCTCTCCACATCCACCT
This sequence comes from Discostella pseudostelligera, assembly GCA_036940085.1. Taxonomy (NCBI): domain Eukaryota; phylum Bacillariophyta; class Thalassiosirophyceae; order Thalassiosirales; family Thalassiosiraceae; genus Discostella; species Discostella pseudostelligera. The sequence goes on along the minus strand of JALLBK010000319.1, from coordinate 38,040 downwards.
TCGGAGGCTGGGGTGCTTCCCACAAACTCGTCTTCCCCAACGGTCCCTCGCAGCTCACCTGTCCATTCATCGGCAAACTCCCCCATTTTCCCATGGCCGGTGGATTCCCCGCCTTACATGCCTCGAGCAATTCAATCGTAGTCTTGGGAGTCAAACATTCATAATAATCATCATTCAATTGCACCATGGGTGCATTTGCACATGCACCCAAACATTCCACCTCGAGCAACGTGAACAGACCATCCTTCGTGGTTTCACCACTCTTAATTCCCAAGTGCTTCTCAATCGTTTTCTTTATATCCTCACTACCACAAATCATGCAGGGCGTAGTACCACACAATTGAATAAAGTATTTCCCCACCTTCGTACGGTTGAACATGGTGTAGAATGACGCCACCTCATACACTCGCGAAGGTGCCGCCTCGACAATCGATGCCACCTTATCCATAGCCGCTACTGGGAGCCATCCTCCATGCTGTCGTTGGGCTAGGTCCAATAGAGGGATAATACCCGACTGTTTGTAGTTGGCAGGATATTTGGATAGGATTTTATTGACGAGTTTGTAATTCTCTTCGGTGAAGTCAAAGAATGTCTCGGGTGTGTTGTCGGGTGTGTTGATGTGCTGACGAATGTAATATAGATGGGAGGGGGGTAAAATTGCAAATAAAATTGAGACGAGAGAGAAGATGACGAATGAAGATGACGCGTGAATATCATTATAAAACGCAAACACAATCATTTGAAACCAATCCAACTGCAGATTCCCCTCACCCCTCACCGCCATCCGCCCCGTCATCGGAAGTCGACGCTATCCACTGACTCCGCTAACCTACGTGTAGCAAAAAGAAACCCAGACTTACAAATGATTGAGCATGGCCCATGGAACGGGTAGTCGTCACGGTCACGGCCGTAGCCGATGCCTGCGAGGGGAGTCGTCGCGTTAGGAGTTTGGCGGCGGACAACATCATGGTCATGGTCAGGGGATTTTGGGTGACGAGTTGTGGCGAGCGGCAGGCGACTTGGATACAAAGAAGTGTCCAATTTAGATATTTCTTTGCGTCGCTTCCTGAAGCTTCTCGAAGCTGCCTGCTGAGTCAATACAGAAGATCAGCGATTTCGACGACATCGGTGTTCGCTTCAACATCCAAATCCAACCACATTCACCACACAAAATCGACCTCAACAATGAAAGCCGCCTCGCTTCCATTGTTACTATTAGCGCTCCTAGCTTCCACAAGCAATAAGAAGTTTGCTGCGTCTTTCACGCCCACGTCAATTCAACTAGCCCGAGGCCGTGACGCTATTACCGTGAAGTCCACTCTATCAACCACAAGCTCTACCTCGTCATCTGCCCTACGCGTCGTCGACGTCGCCCAACAAGAACAAAAATCGCAGCCAAGCACCACCACTACAATGTTCGTCGATAAAACCTCCACCCACACCGCCGTCTCCTCCTATTACGGCACCACCCTCCAACAAACCTCCGATCTTAAAACCAATGCCTGCTGCACCTCCTCCTCTCCCCCACCCCATATCGCCAAGGCCATCTCCAACATTCATCCTGATGTATTATCCAAATATTACGGATGTGGATTCTGTGTCCCCGATGAAGTCGAAGGCATGACTATTTTGGATTTAGGATGTGGTGCTGGTCGTGATGTCTATATCGCCTCACAACTCGTTGGCCCCAATGGAAAAGTTATTGGTGTTGATATGACTGAGGCACAACTGGATGTCGCTCGGGCCACACAGGCCTACCATGCCGAGAAGTTTGGATTTGACAATGTTGAATTCCACTTGGGATTAATTGAGAACTTGGATGGGATTGCTTCATTGAAGGATGCATCGGTGGATATTATCATTAGTAATTGTGTGATTAATTTATGTCCCGACAAGGAGGCGGTACTGAAGTCGTGTCATCGATTGTTGAAGCCTGGAGGGGAGTTGTACTTTTCGGATGTGTACGCTAATCGCCGTGTACCCCAATCACTTCGAGATGATGAGGTACTTTGGGGTGAGTGTCTGAGTGGAGCACTATACTGGAATGATTTTCAGAATCTCGCCAAGAAATGTGGGTTCAAAGACCCACGTCTTGTGGAGGATTCACGGATTACTATTGAAAATAAGGCGGTGCAGCAGAAGATGGATGAGATGGGGCAGTCCAATTTGGAATTTTATTCGGCTACTTACCGGTTGTTTCAGTTGGATAATTTGGAACCCCATTGTGAAGATTATGGACAGGCGGTGATTTACAAGGGGACCATACCTCGATTCGAAAGCGGATGGTCGTTGGATGATCATCATTATATTGAGAAGGGCAAAGTCTTTCCGGTGTGTGGGAATACATACAATATGTTGAAGGAGACGAGATTCGAGAAACATTTTGACTTCATTGGGGATTGGAGTACACATTATGGTATTTTCGATGGATGCGGTACGAGCATTCCGTACAAGAGTGCGAAGGATGCGGATGGAAGTGGTGCCGGTGGAGGAGGGGGGTGTTGTTGAAAATAGAATGAATGTTGTCTATTTGTTTTGTGCCTGGGTGTGAGAGCAAAAAGTAACTGTCGAATGGCATTATCAGGATGAAGTGTTTGGTACTGATGTTAAATTCAGATGACATTTGGTTTGACATCTTCATTGTTGACAGCAGGAGCACCTCGCCCGTAGGTATTGGACCAATGAAACTTCACCTACAGCTATCGCAAGTTTTGTTGCAATTGGCGCAGTTGGAAGCGTGCACATCCTTGCCCGTTGCTCCAACCACCCTCACCACAGCTCACCACCCACAAAGTCTGTCAAGTCAAAATCATACTTAAACTAAAATCAATGCCGACCCGCTTCCTCATTGACTCTTCACTCATCCATCACCGATACGATAGCCGACATCATGCGATACATTGATGTGCAAACGCGGTCGGCAACTGACTGGATTTTTGCCTCGCTCGGCTCTCGCCTCTCGCCCGATTCATGTGCCACGTGTAAAAGAAGGTGGAGTCGAATCGAATTACAGCGATGTCGCCAAAGTTCGCTAATCTTATGTGGAAAAGCGGGCAAAGGACGGACCCATCTTGTAGTGAGTATTGAGTATACTTCACGTAGGAATTGATTTGACCTCGCTCGCCCAACCGACGTGAAAGCGGAAACCACCCGCCAGATTTTCCCTCTCCACTGAATTGACTTTCCCTCCACCCTTTCACCTCCTTTCACCATGATGTCTAACTCTCCCCTACGAAGCACCGCGGCAGCAGTGGCCACCGAGTAATCAACGCAAACACACAAGGGTGGAAGGACTATCTCTCACTGGTCTATGGTACAATACGCTCGTGTACCACTTCATTTCTATGCAGTGACAACGGACAACGCGCACTCAATTCTTTGCCGAGGAGTTTTGCAAACGCACGACCTTCGTATTAATCAACAACATGAGAATCGTCCGTGGGAGTAAGAACGGATACTACAAGGCGAATAATGATGGTGATTATGGCGAGATGCCATCTTCGTATTCGACTCCCAGCCGAAAAAACGATGTTCGACGTCCACTACTACTTGATATTCAGGAATGGGAACATTCAAAATGTCACACTGACGGCGGAGATATGAAGAGGAAGACAAAGAAAGTTGCGGCTAAGAAAATATCCCCTCCTTCCCCATCCCAGCGTTCGATTAAGCGCGGTGTCGTTGCTCGACGCATCGATGCGATTGAGAGTGGCCTAGAGTATGATGATGACGACGATGACTCGCGGTACTTGCTAAGCTCGATCGAACTAGAGAACGTCCGAAATGCTCACACACCGAAGAAGTCGTTGCTCTCTCGCTTGGGCTCCCCACGTGATAACAAGACGTTTATTTTCGCTACTGCAACAAGTAGCTTCAGTGGTAAGCGGATCCTACAACAGAACGAGTACCATCGCACTGAGGAAGATATGAATGACGATGAAGCATTCGAGGTAGAGGTTTTGGACTTGGGCGGATTCGACGTCCTCGGCAATAAGAAGGAACTTCAGGACAACATCGTCACCTCGCCTTCGAGTGATAAGGAGAATGATGAAAACTCATTAACCAGTTCCTCTTCCACCATCGATCTCGATGGGCAAATGCCGATCGAAGAGCAGGCGACTGGCGATCTACAATGTGAGATTGATGCCGTTAATGCTGACACCATCTTGGCCGACCTAGTCGAAACTGCCATGCCTTCTGCTACAACACCTAGTATCGATGCCAACCTTGTCGTCGCCGGCGAGAAGATTCCCATTCATACTCCCATTGACGTCGACGAGTTAACAAATACCACCGATATCAAACAACCAAATAGTTGTGTAACCCATGCAACGATGAATTCGACCTATCATTGTATCAACGATCAAGAGAAGCCATTTCATGTAACCGTCACCCCTACGGAAGATGGTGATGTTATCTTGCTTTCGGCATCAAAGGTACCACCACCACCTTCTCCTCATCATACCGCGTCGATGGACTCTACTCTGCGAAAGGAGTCGGTGTTGTCGATCCCGTCGCTGGGAGGCAGAGAAGAAGATGATGAGTCTGATGACAATAACAACGTTGAATACATATATGGAGAAGAAGAAAAAGTATTAATAGAAGAAGAAGTTCAGGTCGACATTAAAGGCTGCGAAGAAGAAAAAGACGAGCGAGATGTCGAGGTGCCGACAAACGTGAATGTCACACCAGTCGAACCAGAGTCCAGAAAGAAGATTATGTCAACCTCCAACAAAGAGAAAGAGACATCATCACCAACGGGTGTTGACGAATTGGACATGTATCAGGAAGAGGAGACATCGATACAAGAGATAGGAAGAATTACTTCAGACGACTTTACTGCCAATGAGAATTGGGATAACGATGATGACACGATCACGCAGTCGTCGTCTTTGTCTCGTCCGTTTGGATCGTTTGAGATACATGAAGATGCGATGCGCGAAGTAAGGAGGGTGATTACTTTACGGAGATTGAAGCAACAAATGCAGGAGCAAGAGGAGGAGAAACAGAAGCAGAAGGAGCAGCAGCAGCAGCAGCAGATACTGCTGCTGCAACAGCAACAAGAGGAGCAGGAAGTACAAGGACATCAGCAGCACCAGGAGCAGCAACAGCAGGTGCAGCAGCATCATGTAATTGAATTGCGTCACAGCATGGAGAGCGATTGCGATGACGATAGCGAATCACAATCATCGTCCTCATATCTTGATGGTACCGACCTTCTTGGAAGTGACACACAATCTATTGAGCTAAAGACAGTGCCAGAGGAAGCTGACGATGAGGCGGAGAAGGGGGAGGAGGAAATTCGTGTAGAAGTTACTGTTGACGACGAGAGTCAAGATTGCAGGGCGACAGGCACCAGTTTAGGTTCATTCTCTCAAATATACAAGAAAGAAGGCCAGCTGCCAGATGATGAGGAGTCTGATTCCGAGTGTGACGAGCCTGCAGAATGCTCGGACCAGTATGCTGAAGGAGACACATCCGAGAACTGCATGAAAATTGGAGGAGCAGCAGATGAGGAATTCTTAGCTCCCATTGAAGACGGCATTGATCAGAAGTCGTCTTTGAGTCATTTTGGTTGTATCAAACCATGGGCCTTGGCCGAATGCGACTCTGAATCTGTGTACAGTGGAGCAGATTTGATCTCCGTGCCCTCCAAAACGAGTTTAACATCAAATGACGATCAAGAAAATCTTGCACCATCATCGTCAATGTTGTCAGCGGATCCACACAGCGTCTCCACCGGAGATCGCGACAATGAAAACTTTGAGAGCTTGAATACATTCTGGGTACGCGAATGGACGGATGCCGTGACTAAGTTGACAGCCGAGGCAGACAGCAAGTCAAACGATGCAATCTCGTGCAAAAAGTCTACCGAGGTGGTTAGCGGATTGAGGGATACAATCTCCTGCAACGAGGGCCTATCCGATATCACTTGCGAGCCACGATTGCTGTTGAAGAAGGACGTCGGCGATACCATGTCTGATGACAACAATGAGCAAACGGGTGACAATGGCAACATTTGCACTGACGGCGATGGCAATCAGTATCTGAAAATTTATGACATCGATTCTTGCACCAATATGTATGAAGTGATCCAATTTAGTGGCCAGGAACTTGAAACAGTAGTTGAGGAATGCATATCTGATGAAGATGCGGAAGGAGAAATTACTGGAATGAACACAGTCAAGAACCAATGCGAGAAGTCGCTCTTATTGGAGAGGCTGTTGGAGGATTCAGTAGAGTCTGAGATGCAGAAACTGGTAGCATCCCAAAGCAAAGAACATGAGACTGTTGCTCCTTCATTGGAGGAATTGCAAAAGATGTTTGACATATATCAGGCGGCACAAGGCAATCAATTCAAAGCAAGTGTACTAACACCGTTGTCACCATTGACCCAAGCACCATTCCGGATCGTTAAGTCCACCAAGAAGCGACATGTCCACATCAAAAGGCGTGCCGTTGTTAAGGCGAAGGCAGAGAAAACGAAGTATGATCTTGTCTACGTCGAAAAGGGGTCACATCGCGAGAAGGGACCTCATCGGGATAACGCATCTCACACTAGGGTGCACTCCGAGGAGAGTGTTGAATTCGAGACTTACTCAAATGTGTCACACTCCTCACTTGGATCAAGTATGTCGTTGGATGGCATTATATCTAAGGCTGTCAAAACAGTGCCTGAATTTTCATTAAAGGAAGGAGATTGTGACCTGTCAATTCATTGCGACGTTTCAAAGATGGAAGAGGATCAAAGTGGTGGGCAGGTCATACACACTATCGAAGAAGAGACTTCTCAGTCATCAAGTGTATCCTTTGATTATTGTGCCCATTGCGACATTCCAAACATGGAAGAGGAGCAAAGTGGTGCTCAGTTAATGGGTACAATCGACGAAGAATACTCACTTGGACTAGGCTCGAATATGTCGTTGGATGGCATAATATCCAAGGCAATCAGAACGATGCCAGAATTCTTATTCGAAGACAAAGTGCCGGTGCATTGCGACGTTCCAAAAATGGAGTTAGGAGATGCCATTGAAGAAGAGATATCTCATGCATCAAGTGTATCTTTTGAATCCTTTGCTCCGGAATCAGATGGACGAAGTTTGAAAGTTGATGACAACAATTGTGATCATGTGACCGAACTCGATGAGACAACAAATATTATGAAAGGACAACCTGAGGTTGTTGAAGGCACGACTTCTGTGCTAGCAAAGTTATACGACGAAAACAATGAATTGGCCGAATCTCTTGCTGCTGTTCAACGTGAACTCGAGAACGTCAATAGAAAATTGGCCATAGTGACACATGAAAGGGATGAAGTGATTTCAAGTGCGCGCATTGAGGTGTAAAGGGAAAAGAGAGAATCCATAAAACATATGTGTACTAAGCTATCATGTCATGAATATCATTATTTTGACAAGGAGTAAGATTATCCATCAAGAAAGAATACGTGCATTTCCAATGTGTACCTTGCTCCGCCTACAGGTAAAGCGACAATATTTTCTGTAGAAAGGCATTGACCAAGAGGCAGGTGCAAAATATGAATACAGAACTGCACCGATCGCCGCCACGGATGTTGGTGATCATTGAATTTGTTGCTGGTGTTTAGAAGTCACGGTGAGTAACGTGTGTGGCGAAAATGGCGGGAAGACACTCAAATCAATATCCAAGCACAAAACACCAACCCAACACCATCGATCACCATGGCCGCCGCCGCCACCGTCGAACCCGGCGCCACGGCGACGGCACCATCACTCGCCACCGAGGAGTTGATCCGAGCAATATCTGCCACCAATCGTGCCAGTGGGCGCCGAACATGTACGACGTTACTCAATCAATGGAAGAAGGAAATCCTTCCTAAGATCTCAAGATCAATTCTGTTTGAATTGCTTGCCGACGCCGACGGCTTTGGCGGTGGAGGCGATGCAGTCGCGGCCAGTGATCGTTTCAATCCTTGCGACGATAAAGGGCCATCCATTCTAACAGCGTTGATAATGATTATCAACCATCACGATGATTTCTCTACCGAGGGGCATCGCGAATCGAGCGTCGAAATTTTGAAATTATTATGTCGTCGGGCATTTGCAGACGACAATGAGAATGATGCCGGTAAGGGCACAGATACAGTGCAAGAGAAGAGGTTGCACATGACACTGCTGAAGGTGTTCCATCGTTATCTGCAATTGTTTCAAAATCGAATGACATTTCACAATGCATCCAACAACGACGGCTTTCATCATGGAACAATGACAGAGCCTCGGGAACCGTCAGAACACATTCGATTACTGCTAGTTGAGCTCATGGTTGATTTGGGGGGATACTGCTTAACTTCATTCAGCAAAGATTGCTTCGCCATAGACACTGATGATAAATGGAACAAGATGATAATCGAGGCAACATCCGACATTTGCCAAACACTTTCCAAATCTACCTTCCTCGACCCCTACCCTGAAATTTCGCGAGCGGCATGCGATTTAGTACAATTGCTTGCACAATTATGTCCCTTGGCGGTGCGCATGAATGCTGCAAGCTTGTTGGTGCCTTTATCAGGCAGAGTGAGTAATGATACTCGTGGAGGTGTAGAACAATCATCCACTGCATCGATATCTAAGAAATGTCTCATGCGGCACCGTCACGCCAAAACGAGATGTAAGGCTGTGGAAGCAAGTACCGGAATCGTTCTATGTTGCCCGAGACTAGGCAAATCTATGCCAATCAAAGATGAGATCAGTGCCGATATGCCATCAATCTCAGTTGTTGGTCATCTTTCGAACGATGGAAGTCATTCAACATCAATGGAGCACATTCTACAACACAGTCTTCTTCCCGAGTGGGAAGATTTGCTAAAACTGGATTCTTCAGCGTCGGTGAAATTGTCAGTATTGCAATCACTTGGATCGATTGCCAATACTCTTAAATGGAGCTATTCCCCAGATCCTACGATTACATTTCAGCCTCCAACAGTATCTGCCTCCGACCTCAGCAATCTTCAACATACGAACACTACTACAACAGATATTACAACCGTGGTAGAGGCACGGGTGCTGACACTGTTTCTAGTGGGGATGTCGAAGGGAAGTGTAGCTGGCGTTCGTTCGTTGGCAATTCAACAATTGAGGGGTCTATCATGTGAAGGAAATGGAGGAATGCTATCAAAGAACTTTCTGGTCTCGTATTTCGGCCCGATGTTGGAGCTGCTCCTCAGTTCGTGTTCTAATGGTTGGGCATGCTGCCAGAGTCGAGTAAGCTCGCTAGATGCACTCCAAGTCCTTTTCAGTATTACGATTCCATTGATGAATGACGGCAGCTCAGAATCATCAACTTGTGCGACGCAAGTGAGATTATCGGATACCATGATTCATGACATCGTTAATATTTTGTCCATGAATATACTCAGCGATGAAAAAGTGGTTATAGAAGCATCATTCGCATGCTGCCACACTCTTGGTGCCAATGATTCCGTTTCGAATGCTGTGGTGGCATTATTGTGCGATCTAGATGATCTGAGAGCGACAGTGATCGATGACGACTTTGAGGCAATGGCTATCCATTCAAATGAATCCAAAGTTGCTCCATCGCCACGCCACTTGACGTCTCAGTTGTTGATTCTTGACAAATTATTGAAGGGCTCCATAACTTCCAAAGAAGCCGCATCCATTCTACGCGAAGTTGACCCAACAATATATATCCCGACCCCACATTGGTTCCACGAATCTCTTTCATCAGCCACGGCTATTAGTAAACTCTTCTACCACACGGCAATTACCAACAACGTTTCATCAAGCTCTTCATTGGCGTGGGCTTTGGCTGATGCGTGTGATTCATTTGCCAATTGCGTCCATGATATTGAATCAAAACTGTCGCTTACGGAAGATATTATCGTAAACGTCTTGGTCGCCGTTGCATATCTCCTGGGTTGCCCGTCGGAGTTCGACTTGTCATCAAAGGCTATGGGAACACTTCGATCATTTTCGTCATCCGAAGGGTTGGACTCAACTTGCGAAGAGAAGGGCTCGTCCTTATTTGATGTCCATTTCCGAAAATTGTTTGCTATGATCGTGGCGACTGCTCCTCCTTTTCCATGGAAGCAGTCAGAACCCGCCCTTCTTGCTGTCGACGCATTATTACGCGCTTGCAGTGGGTCAACAGTGGGAAGCAGTTTTGATATGGTTGCACCATTTTTTATCAGTCACTTGTCTACTATGGATTACAACAACAATTCCACCGATGGTGCGCAACATCCATGTTCGAATGGTGATAAACTGAATGATGAAATGCCTGAAGATTATTCTCTTCGTATCTCACTGATGGCAATGTTACAAACAATTCTTACTGATAAGAGCTTCTCCAATACTCTCACAAATCAACAATGCGGGCCCTCGAATGATGTATCATCTTCTTTTTCTGCCCAATTTACGGCGGATGTCATACTATCAATAGTCTTACCAAATCTAGTTTGGAGAGTAGGTGGAATGGCATCAGCGCTGAGAAAGCTATCGTTGGCTACACTATTCTCTCTTTTGATTGGGAGAACTGCTCTTATCCACCCTGATATACTATCATGTCTTATTCCAACTCTGCACTCAAGCTTCGATGATGCAGATTCGTCGGTTCGGGAATTATCTTGCGTGTGCCTGTCTCTGACAATACAACAAGTCTCCAACGAGATGTTCTCCATAACATGGGAAAACAATCCACAAGCTATTGATACTATCTTACCACGGCTATTGGAGTTGTTGGATGACAGTCACGGTCCTGTAAGAATTGCGGTGTGCAACTGCCTGAGAGATTTATTCCCTCTCGTACAATCGAATATTTCACTATCGTCACACGAGACAATAACTGCCAGTCTTCTGATTCAGCTTGATGATCCCGATGAAGATTTTCAATCTCAAGTATTTCAAGCTTTGTCGAAACTAGTTGAACTACAAAGCCAATACAAAGACAGTGGGGTTGTAGAGATGATGGCACGACAGATCAATTCGTCCATGAAATCACACCGAGACACTTCGCTCTGTCGGGAGTTGTTGGGAAAGTTAGAACAAATGCATAACTCGCAATGAGTAATTGATTCGCCGAACTCTGATGATGTCGTTTCACAATGCTTATTTGGTACCATATCTACAATAAGTATCATAATGCGACGACATGATGTTTACTAAGTAGCTTACATTTGATTTCCTTTAGACCAAGCTCTTTATTTGACTAATGTACTCTTGGGTTAACGAACATTTCTTTCATTGCATGACATATCATCTTGGACACTTCTTCGAATGAGTTCATCAATTTCAGCATTCCTCCACTCCAGAAGTTCCTCTACCATTATGTTGTTCTTCTTTACAACTCTTGCTGAAGAAGCTTTGATCCATGATTCCTCCCAATCACGTTTTTCCGAGTTATTGCTATGACGTGTGTGCTCCAGAGTAGCCTCCAAATCTAGCTGCCTCGCTCTTTTCTTCGCGATGAGATTTTGCGCCAGCTGATGTACACTTGCGGATGACTTAAGTTTGGACAGTGCAACTGTATTATTCTTCATTAGTGCTTCGAGCTGTAACGAATGCAATTTCTTCATCGTATCTTCTTGTTTTATCGATTTGTCTTTGAGCTTCTTCAAATTAAGTGTGTGCTCGTCCTGCTCTCGCGCTAACAAAACTGCAAACTCATTTCGTTTATTGATCCAAGCATTCGATTGTTGTTCGTCCCGTTGGTACGCTTGAACTCTATCCGCCAGATCGTTCTCGAACTGTAATTCAAGCTTCTTCTTCGAATATTCACTCTTGGATTTGATCTCCTCGCATTGGTCTTTGTGCTTCCGTACAAGTCGCTCAATATTCGGTTCGATGCCTTTCAATCAATCGTAAGACTAGCACATGAATACAAAGACGAAAGTATGGTAATTCACCAGCGTACCTTTCCAAGTAAGTCTGTTCATTTCTGCTACTCGCGCATCAAGCCAGTCCTTTTCTCTTTGACTCTTCTCCAGTTTGAATGTTGTACGAGCAAGCTCTTTTGCATCGGAAATTTCACGTTTGGTTGATTCGACATTGCTCATTTTGTTCAGTTCAGCCTCTCGATGTTTAGCCAATAATTCGTTGACGGTATTCTCAAGTGTCGTCTTCTTATCAAGCAATGGTTCCGTGATATTCGACATCTTCTCTTGGATCTGAGAGTGTTCGCGAGTGATTTTTGCTAGGCATTCATTCTGCTCCTTCTCAAAATTGACGATTTCGCTTGCATGCCGAGGGCTTTGGTCATTAATGAGTTGGGTTAGGAGCTCCACTGATTTTTTCCTCTCCTCAATTTCATGCGAAAGGTGCACGAGCTTTTCACCGAGCGAAGCCATCTTTTATTCAAAATTCAAATTCTCATCGCCCATCGGCTACCGCCTTCGCCATCAATTTTAAATGAACAGGCTGCGGCATTTCAAAATGAAAGATTTGAGGCGCACCAACAAATAATTTCCGCATGAAACCACAGCGCACGAGGCGACGTTGCCTTAGCTCAACAGAAAATCGTCATCCCATATCCATATCTACCTCGTTGTGTGTGTCATGCATTATGTATCTGCGGTGCACGCTGACAGACTCGATCGATTGTTAAAGAAGGTGCGTAGATAGCGCCTTCCGCAACGGCATAGGCATAGCCGCAAATGATTTCATTTCATTCGTCCTATTGAGAAAAGGGCTTTGCTTGCGTCCCTCCCCGGACAGCAACGGACGTCGTCGTCGTCGTCGTCTGGTCCGCCATGGCCATGGTCTGGTGGATTTAGGTGGTTTGCCCGCGGCCGAGCTTCATCCCGCCAAATTCATTCTTTCGGGCAAAGATCTTGTTTCCCGCTATTTTCCGCCAAGATCTTTCTTCCCGCCAAAAAGCTTTCTCCCGCCAGCATCAGTACCCAGTATCGTACCCCTGCTGCCACTACTTCCACTTTCCACTCCGTCCGACCAATATTATCTACCAATCATCACCGTGACCATGGCGGACTTTCCATCGCATAGTGCCAGGTCGTCGTCATTATCTACATCTAATAAATCATTAGATTATATTATTACTACCACACAAACGTACATCGCCCGATCTGCGAACATCCTCCGTGCGCAAAATCTTATTTCGAATGGCAAATCGCTCATTAAAGTGAACGTCACCATTCATGGAGATTATGGCTCTTCCATCCATATTGGCCGATATTGTTTCATAGATGAAGGCGTGGTTCTGATGCCGTCGGTGGTTCCTAGTTCGAGTGATCCGCTGTTGGCTATTGTCGATCGAACCTCTGCTAACCCACTACCACCGGGCGAGAATGAAAAGGCACTCCCATTAATCATCGGTTCGCACACGCAAATAGCATCCAATTCACATATTCAATCAATATCGATCGGTTCAAATGTCAAGATCGGACATAATTGCATATTAATGCCACGAACCAAGGTGCACGACAATTGCATCATTGAAGATGATACAATCATACCACCCGATATGGTTGTGCCACCCTATTCGAGAGTGCGAGGAAACCCGGGGAAAATTGTGGGTACACTGCCAGAATGCTGGGGGGGAGAGTTTGTTGAAGAATGTGTTCAGGAATATCTCACTTTTGTCAGGAGCTTGGACGTAGGCTGAATCAGGATCGATCAGGATTCAAATAAATTTCTAACTTCATAAGGATTCAGATCCGATGATTGACGATGAAAACAATTAACAGTTACTGCAGCAAAATGTTATCTCTCTACCTATGCTGACTTCTTATGCCGGAGTACTTTACGAAACCGGCCTAAAACCCATCTCCTCGTTCTGCTCGCCCCGCCGCCATTCCTATTGCAGTCTCGTCCATTTTTACCACTCTTCTTGATAACACGTGTCACGTACTCAAGTTGCAATTCCTCAAGGCCTGCATTGGTAAATAACTCTCGAACCTCTTCCAGATTAAAGAAATAACATCCTGTTCCGGTAGATGTTGGATTATGATCGTCATCGTCTTCTCCACAGCGTACATAAAAGTTCTCACAGAGTTGTGCACCAACGACGGAGTTTAGCTCTAATCACAATAGAGAGATATCAGCGAATTTGATTGACGAGTAAATTCAGATGCAGAATAGGAACACTCACGCAATTGATCATCATCATAACGGGCATAATCTCGAAAGAGAATAACGCCATCGTCTTTCAACATGTTCACTGCATGTTGTACGGCCATGATCATACCTGATGCATTGTCATTGTCTGATCGATGCTGATACCGCTGATATGGTCCAATGGCCGAGAGCGCAAACAGCAACAGAGCAATATCTGCTGATTGATCAACCATTGGTTGGGATGATGCAAAATTGCAAAGTCGACATGTGATGTTCGCGGGAGACATGTTCTCCGCGTTGGACTTTGCAGCACGTTTGTATCTTGGATCATTGCGTAATCTATCGATCGCTTCATTGGAAACATCAATAAAGTGGACATTGAGTATTGGTGCTTTTGAAGACTCCGACAATGAACATGTCTTTGGAAGTAAGTGCCATTCCTCTTGTGCTACGTCCTGGCAATGAACTTCTTCATTACATTCCGCTTGGCATTCAATAATATTCAGAAGTGTTTCATTGCCAAGACCACACCCGAAATCAATAACTGTAACATGCGACGAAGAAATCGGAGTTCCGCACATGGTCCCAGACTGGTTTTGAGGCCTTCCTTCCTTTCTTTTTGACGACTGCGACGATATCCAAGGCATAAACTCATTCGGGAAAATCTGAAAGAGATTAGTTGGCAAGGAGAATGACGACGAAGTCTTCTCTTGTAGAGACCTGTAGTAATCATCCCAGCGTCTCACGGAACTGTCCAGAAAATCTCTCAATGGATCGACAACTATGTGACTGATGTCTCTGGAATTACCGCTGTTCTTTCTATCCAACACAGGCTTACGAAATCTGCCCTGTATCCAAACTCGTCGGCGGCACGTCCCATCTCCTCGATTTCGATACACACGCTGGATGTAGTCAAGTTCTAATAGCTCAAGCTTGCCATAGTTCACTGCATCATCATCCTTAGCGAGAAACAAATCTTTCAAATCATTCAGTTCGAAGTAGTAACACCCCGTGCCATCTCCTTTTCGATAGAAATTATCACTCAATTCCTTGTCTCCATTGCCGAGTTTCATTTGAGCTGTGTATCGGGAGAAAAAAAGCAAGAGAGAATATTCTTAAATAAGATACCAACATGCACATCAGCACGAGAGATATTCATCACTATACCTTCATCCAGTCTACCGTAATCACGTATCACCAAAGTCCCTCCAGGTCTTAACATGTCAATAACATTCTGTGCTGCACGGCGCAGAGCAGGACTAGGATGAGGCCCAATAGCCGAGAGGCAGAACAGGAGTATTGCCACATCTGCGGAGTTTGCTAGTGATTGATGCGTTTTTGTTTGAGTGGAAGTATTGTCAGATAGCTGTGTAGGAAAATCAGCATGATCAATTCCGATGTCGATTGAGGAGGGATGCATCGAGGACAAATCGTACACATGAGCGGTGGCCCTTCCCTCCATCGCAGCAGCTTGGAAGCGAGTATCCTTCTTGAGTAGCTGTATTGCATTTGGTGCAAAATCAAGACAGTGTATGTGGAACTTCGGTGGGCATGGACGGAGTGATGGTGTACCAATTTCATCGCTTGATGACATATTCAGTTCTTTTGTGTATTGTTGCATCAGTTTGGAATGCTGCTCCAACAAAGGAAGGATTGCATTCCCGACTCCGCATCCCACTTCAACTATTCGGAACTCGGCTTTGGTTATACTATTATCTACCGGTGGTGCTGGCGCTGTGCTTGTCTCATTTTCCGTTCCACCCGGATCACATCTGATTGCATCACCAACATTTGTCATGTCGTAGAGCCAACCGAATTCGTTTGGGAATGATTTCTGGAGATAATGCCTATCTTTGAAGAAATTTGTTGTATTCTGATGGTAAAATACATTCCAATTCGTCGAAGCATTCCGTCGGAATTGTTGAAAAGCGTGTGCTTGTTGCTGTTGCCGCAGCTCGCAATCATTCGCGTCCTGTCCACCGCGACAAAATCGAGATGATGCCGCGAGACGACCCCTCGCTTCGGCTTTGTCTTCTTCGGTCCAATGATCTTGGATCCAAACGTCGCCAGTCCATTGAGACGACTGCTGCTGTTCATCTTCGGCGGCAGAAGAGATTTCCGGAACTGTGGCCATGGTGTTGGTGTAGGGCTGGGAGGTGATGGTGCGGTGGTTGTGGATCATGGTCATGGTGACGGTGGATGGATGGTATTGATTGGGCGCGCCAAAATGATATCTACGTTGGAACAAGTATGAATGTTTCACATGCCATGTCCGCTGTAACTACATAGGGTATGAAAGAATTCAATTTTAATTTAATTTTAAATTACTACGTAGGAATTAATATTAATTTGAGAAATCAAAATTTGCAGACCTCCGGTGACTTACATACATGCAAAACACCGACAAGCGAAGAGTCAAGGTGAAGGTAGAAGTCCATCCAACCAACAGCCACTACTTCTCATCACAACATCACCATCGTCATCACGACCAATCATCCGGTAGACGTGATTATCATGATCGTCTTCTGACCTCTCGACAACAACCCGTAATGGGTGAAAGCTTCGCTTATGTTGATCGACTACAGGCAACATCATTGTGATTGTCCGTCCCAGAATTCCTATAATTGTGTGTTATCTGTGTTTCGGTGAACCTTGATTCAAACCTTGGTTGTTGCTGTAGTTCCCATTAACCTATTGCTGTTCATTGTTGTGTATTCATTGGTGCCGATGCCACTGCCTGGTTACGAGTGTGACTGTTGTGGAGTGTTCATTTCACAGGAAAAATCTTTGGTAAATCATCGTCGCTTCCCCATTCAGCCCAAGATCCATCATACACTAACGTATTCTCCTCAGTGATGTTCCTCCCAAGTTCTTTCAGTGCGAGGTAACCGTGGCAGACAGACCTACATCAGGACAGGAAATCTTGCAAATTAGAAAGTCGCGAATGAACAAATAGAAGAGGAATGCAGACAAAAACATGGTTCTCACACTCCGCTTCCACAACTGAGAATAATTTTCATCGTTGGGTCCAGATAGTCGATTCCTCGATCTTCAAACAGCTTCTTCAACATTGAGACTGGTTGAATCTTTAATGCATTCGTAGGAGTGGCAATTTGAGAGTATGGGAGATGTATTGCATTTGGCATATGACCTTTCTTTGTATATCCCGATCCTCTAGTGTCGATAATAACAGTATTCTTGTTCTCGTCACCCACGTTACTCAAAGCTTCCAGTACTGCATCTTTGTTACAAATGTTCATCGCAGATGGAACACCAACACTGTATCGAGGTATTGTGGTGGTAAAGTACTCCTGGTACAGCCGTGTGACATTGAGTATCCCTCGATCAAAGCAATCAATGTATCGTTCCCCCATGACAGTTGTGGAATGATGATATTCGCCAGTGTCGACTACTCCGCCCACTTCGACATAATCTTCCAACGATCCTTGCATAATATGCAATCTCCGTATATCGTGGCCCATGCTATGAAACAAAAACCAAACTCGTGGAGTAAAAAATGCACCCCTTCTTGCATAAACAATTACATGATCGTCGTTGCGTGTATTGTAAGCATCCATTGCCAAGCAAAATAATTTAGGTGGTGGCATCATGTGTGGCAATTTCTTGGGATTGTCGGCGGGAAATAATTCATGGGATGTGGCTAGGGCATCAATGTCTAGATATCGTGCGGAGGGTAAACGTGGCCCAGATATGAAATCTTGAGATGGATTGCGAGGGAGGTTGGTAATTGGATCGGGACGGTGATACCATGACCCGTCGACGAAGATTACTTTGGACGACGTGGTGGGAAGTGCATCATGTTGTTGCTGTTGCGCTTTGTTCAGCGATGCGATGGTTTCGACCGAAACGAGGGTGTTGCCATAAAGCTGAGGAAATGGACTGTATGCATAATCATCATCTATGGGTGGATAATCCATCATCGTGGCTGATGCAATGCACGAAGTAAGTCGACGGCCATTCTGTTCCAGTTGATAGTTGTTTGACAATGTGCTCATCCGCGAGCCAAATAAGTCAGATCCCGATGCCGGAAGCATGGTAAATGCATGGCCAAGCTGCTCATACGGCGCAAATACAATGCCTATCATGGCGAATGGCACAGCCACGGGATAGTTTCGGTGGCTGACCATCATGATCAGTGCGCTGGTGTCCGTCGGTGGGCGGATGGTAGAAGTTGGTAGCAGTTGGTAGCAGTAGCGTCGTCGGCGGTCGGCGGTCGGCGGTCGGCGGAAATCTCGTGTACTTACACGTGGCGAACTAATTTGGCGGGAGACATAATATTGGTGAAATGGCGGGATGACTCGCGCCGAACACTCACTACCGCCCACAGCCAAACAATCAACCGCGGACGTGACAATGAATGCCAAACTCCTTTCAATTCTCCTATCAGTACATGTTATCACCCCATCGAGCAATAAGAAGTTTGCAACATCATTCACAGCCACACTATCGCTTCGATATCCGACTGCAGCATTTCAGTTTCAGATCGCGAAAATGTCTGAGCAAGACACGACGTGTGGCGATGTCGATGTTGATGCATGTGCCGACCGCAAACAATTGTCCAAAAACGCACTCAAGAAACGATGGAAAAAGGAAGCGGTGGAAAGGAAAAAGGCCGAGAAGGTGGCCATGAGAGTAAGCGAATTTATGCTTGTCACATGTTATGTTGATGTCAGATGTCGAATAACGAATTCACATTATATATTCTATCCCCATAGGCCGCCACCGATACATCATCCTCGCACAGTAGCCACAAGGGTTTATCTAAAAAAGCAATCCTACGTTCCAATCAAAAGAAATTACCAAAACTATTATTTCAATGCCATGGTGATGTCAATGAGGCGTTACAAATATTGGGTGCTGCCTATCCACATTTGGCATATACCGTGAAAGAGGAATACTGTGCAGGTGGCACAATGCACAGGTCGGACATGTCATATCAGCAACTTCTTGATATTCTTCAGGGGAAACAATTAAACAATTCAATTTTCAACAATGTAGAGAATGGCACCCTCGATGATACACTCATTATTGATGGACAATCGATGGTTGCTACCATGGACATTTTGGGGAAGGCCTACCACGTCCCGGCTGCATTACATTTACTCAGATTGGCTGTGGATGGAGAATGTCAAAATCGAGTGCATCGCAATAAACAACAATCCAGGCAAGAAAACCTAGAAATCCTTCAGCATGAAGATATCAGTGATAAAAATGAGTTGCGTCAGGTGTATCGGGCCACCATTTCATTGTTGGGACATGCTCATAATCGGCCAAGCGGAACAAAGCACTCCTCCCGTCTTATCCTACATTTGCTTGATGATCATATGCCAAATATTGCACACATTCCACCCGGAGCAGAGATATATCACGCGGCAATTAATGCTTTGGGAAAGATTGGAGAGTGCGACGTAATATTAAAGTTGCTAGATGAGATGGAATCCTCGTGTGAGATATCAGTGCAAGATGGCGATGCAAAAATCCCGGCGACCGCCAATAATGTACCTCCAGTAGATAAGATGGCATATCAAACTGCCATATCCTCCCTCGCTAGGAAAAATTATTGCAAAGAAGCAATTCAAATACTCCATCGGATGCAATCCAAAGGATTAACTCCCGACATTAACACCTACAACCAACTGTTGATGGGTGTTTCAAGAGAATCAGGGCGAGTTGCTGGTGATTCAAGAATTGTTACAACTGATGAGAATAGGAGTGCTTCAGTTGCATATGAAACGTACAACAGGCCTACCATGCCATGGCACAAGGCGGCCCTCCAATTGCTGCAAGAAATGGAAGCACATAATCTACGTCCCACAGACCAGATTTATGACTCTGTTATATCAGCTTGTACAAGCGAGGGAGAATGGAATATAGCTGCAAAAATCAGAGAGAAAGCAGAGCTGCAGAGACACAATGGCAAGAAAAGGAAGTTCAGGTCCGTTGATGGTGATGATGGTATATGTGAAGACGATGCTATTTTGATTGGATTGACAACGGATAGCATTGAGTCTGTAGCAAACGAATTACACAATGCCGCAGTTGCATACTTCGACAATCTCAAAGCTTTTCGCAAGTGTGGGAAGAGTAGCGAACCCTGGTGGGAGATAGGTCGCTACAGTATTAATTGTGACAGTATTGACAATACTGTGAGTTATGACCAACCTTGCGGGCGTTCGCGAAGCATCATAATTGGAATTCAGCCCCATAAAAATCCATTCCGAAACGGTTTATCTCTAGTATTTTTTGATGAAGCAAGCCGAGTCAAGTTGGGTAGGATGTTGTTGCGAAATGAATCTTCCCGTCTATCGCTCAGAGATACAAACCAGCTAGGACCACTCAACTTTAGCTCCTTAGTGGGGATGGAAGTAAACAAAGAACGGAGAGGAGAAGGGCTGTCGAAGGTATTCGTCGCCATGTGGCTTCGTATTTGCCTGGACACAAATACATACCCACGTGCTGCAGTAATGAACAAACCACTGATATCCCTTGTGTTGATGGGGTTCAACTTTGTGCCCCAGAATGGTGGTAGTCGAGTTGAATTAATTCGGTTGCACAGTGGCAGCAACATCGAGAATGGCGATTCAGACTACAACCCCCACTTTGCTTTGTACTCTCCATCCGCAAAGTCTCTGAAGGGGTTGTTCAGTCAACGAGCTCTACGCTTGCAAAACATTGCGATTCTGGATCATCCGCCTTCGCCACCTTCACGAAAGAATGCATCCATCGTTTATGTTAAGTCCGAATTCGAACACCCAATTGCAATATTGGAGAACGCAGTTCAGTACAATCCTCCATCATCACTGTTAGATGATAATATTTTTCTCTTTAAGGACATGGAAGAGCACAAACAACACAGCGCATCTCGTCCATGTGAGAGACAAAGGAACGCACTCTCGACGCAGATTAATGGCATTCTCAAAACAAACATTGAAGGATCATTTGAATCGGGAAACTTGGAATTCTTTTCAGACATCACATCTCTGAAGGTTGCATTTTTGTCAGACGATATGTTGCTCTATTCAACAGCCGACTCTACGGAGAATGCCGAGTCTCACGAGGAAGAGAGAGTATCTAAAAGACTGAAGACATCATGCGAATCGATGGCCACAGTTTGAAGTTGCTGTGTTCCAATGTCCAAAAGATTGTATTTAGCACAAAATCTTCATATCATCGTTTCTACATCACTTGCCTTAGATTGTACGGCAGACATTGCCAATAATTTTCCAAACGATTCGACGAATAACTCTTTGTCTCTTTCATCGTTGGATAAATTGTGGTTTGCCTTTTCGAGCATGAGCCCACAAGCAACTGGACTTTCATCGCTATTTCCTTCCTCGACATCTGCTGAGCCATTCATTGCTGTTACTAGTCGCCTCAGCAAATTAACTTTATCAACACTCTCGGGTACATACTCATCTCTTTTTGAAAATGCCACCATTACATGCAATCCAGTTCCTCTACCCAAATTGCCTACATGTCCCAGTCTATCTTGCAATTCATCATCGGTGAGATCAGAACTGAAAAAATCATCATCTCCATTCACATCGAACAGTGAAAGGTACCGCGAGGCAGTTATGGGCGCCCAGAAAGCTGATCGGGGCATCATTTCGTCTCCATTACCTTCGGCGTGGAGTGATTTTGCATGGGAAAGATGAACCGAGGAATCACCAGGAGTTAGAGTGAGTGATTCTCTATCACTGACTGGTGCCTGAAGTGCGATGGCCTATAATATTCGGGGAAAAGGAGATTTGCAACATTATGACGTCCACTTATCTAAACAATGTGTAGCGCTCCCACGCACCAAACGCAATTTGATAATGATATTAAACAGGCACGTACCTTCACCCTCTCGACCAAATCTCTCCTTCCATACTTGAGTAAATGCATTGAATTCTGACACCCTGTCGAATGTCCGACAAATGCGAATCTGCTCGCCGAATGATGACAAGCTAGATATTCCATCAATAAATTAAGTTCCTCCGTGTCTCTCAATAACGATCCATGACCAAAGCCAAGGTACGACGATGACAATATTGGTTGAACAAGACTCCATCCCAAACTATGGCATTTCGTCTCTAGTAATTTTGTGTACGGTGTGGGAATTGGACCATCACTCAGACCACCTAACAGGATGCACTTGTTGCTGCAGTTGGATCGATGAGCTGCTAGTGATGACGGAGATGTTGTTGATGGATGCGGTTGCGTAGGGAGCGAGGGTGGGGAGGATTCAAATGCAATAAGGGACGGGCTGGAACTGTATTGAAATAGTTGACCAGTGAAGACGCCGTAGGGCGAGAGTGGAGGCGATTTCATTGCAACTCCACTGACAAGATGTGAAGTACTGATGTTTTATTCGGGAAGGTCGCCATGGTTAGAGTGATAGCACGATGGGTGATGGTGATGGTATGTACGGTGGTGATGGGGGATAAGTGCGGGAAGCACGGTAGGAAGGAAACCTGCATACTGACTCCGACGTAGAGACTATCGGGCTCATTCAAATTTGAATTTTGTAGACACAAACACGAGAAGCTGGTACATTGAACATAGGAATTTATGAAATTTGAATTAATCCTAAAACGAGAAACTGGTATTTCGACAGAGGAACTCGTTAAATTTGAATTTAGAGGGGCCCCCTTTCTGTTTTTGTCCCCTTCCGCCCCATCTTCCGTCCGCATGCACCGGATCCTTTTATTTTGTTTACTATTCATCCATACCATAGTCACCTGAGCGACGGGCACGCATCAAGATTGATTATTGATTGAACTAAGTATGATGCAAACATTGTTATTGGTATCGGCGATGAGTGCAAATATTATTTGTGCAAAGGCCGGTGGGCTAGGGAGTGGCGCAGGCGTCAGCGACGGGGATAGGGGCAACGCCGTCATTCTTCACCGGCCTGCCAAGCAATTGGAGCGGGTTGCAACCGATGCAGGCTCCGCCTCCTGCAGCACAACGAACGAACCATCTTCGTCATGTTTAGACTACGAATACTGCCATCGTGATTCCGGTTCCTGTGATGGGCAAGGTACATGTGCTGAACGACCAATGGTATGCACGCAAGACTACGAGCCAGTTTGTGGATGCGATGGCAATTCCTACGGCAATGCATGTGGGGCGTATGCTGGGGGCGTGAGCGTATCAATCGACGGAGAATGTGACATCAGCAGTAAGGCTCAATTCCCATCTCCATCACCAATACCAATAGAGACGACAAGCAATAATACTGATGGTGGAGCCGCAGCGTTGGACGTCATCACTGGCACTGACACCATAATTTCTGGCAATGGCAATAATGATATCATCAGTAATTTCGGCGGTGGCAACGATCCTTCTCTCGATATTGGTCCTATAATCACAACTACTAGTGCAGGGTCGGGTGTTCATAGTGACATTTCTGCATCGGCTGTGTTGGTTGGTCTCGTTTGGTGGTACATTGCGCTATAATGTCTTAACCTGAACTGCCGCACAGCCAGAAGGGAAGTGGATTGTATCAGATCGCCATATGTTCATAGATTGATTAATGCATAATATGTTAATGCTTCCAACATTGTTGATACAGTAACCACCCGACTCTTCCACTCTCAGCATTCAGCATCAGCATACCCATACGAACACAATACAATAGTGTACCAGCGTTTGGCGGGAGACTGAGTTTTTTGGCGGGAAAGGTTGCCGCTCCTGCACCGATCATCCACCGACCATGTGAGAAGACCACATAATATCATGGCACCATGACACAAAGAGGTCAATGACTGTTGGAAGATGAATGATGAATGACCACGACGAACTCGCCCAAACTCTGTTAGACGACGACCAACCGTCCTGGGTGACCCTCTCCAAGGAAGTTGATGAAAATTCTGGTTTAGGCGGCGGCGTTGGTGGAGATGGTCGATCATCGGCATGGGATCGTCGCAGCAGCAATGTCGGCAAGAAGAATATCACCGATGAGTTACCTTCATTTATACCGCTATTGCGACTTGGAAATATGGGTGCTGCGATATTGTTAATATATGGATCGGTAAGGATAGAAGTGATTGTAGTTTATCGAGATTTGGCAATTGCCGGCCCTGTTTTTGCCTTCCTTCTTTATGGGCTCTATTGTCCTTTCTCATTGAAACTTTTTCCCAACATATTCAAATATTGAAATGACACGACAAACAATTCAAAATATGGGTATGATTCATGGAAAATAGGTGGGAAATCTTATACAAATTCTTTCACTGTCAAAAATGGTCCTGGGTGGATACGGCATCTGTTTCGGGTCATTGCTCTGTTGTCTTGAATCCAATCTTTCGTTCATGCGACATCCCCTAGCTTCCAATTTTGGATTTTTGTACAGTCCCTTTCTAAGGTTTCTATTTTATATTCTGTTGGGCATGATATCGTATTCGTTCGAGTCAATTGCCGGGACGATTGCTGCGGCAGCGCTTGGTGTGCTGTCAATTGTGAATACATTTGTTTTGTGTCGATATCCAGGGTATGCTGCAGCAATACAAGAAATTTGCGATGCCGAGGAGAGGAATATGAGAAGACCGGTACGAGATCGAATGTTTCGACACGCTATTACTAAACCATGGTGGGAGGTGTGACGAGGGAGGAGAGTGGATGTTTGGGATCGTGATCAGATCTTTGCAAATTGTTACCCCTCTATCTATGTCTATTTAGCGAAGATAACTCTCTGCTGTGAATTATTTTGCAATTGGCATCCGTGTGCAACCATACACATTCAAGTCTCGATCGCCTCCCCGTAACACTTGCAATCACAACAAACCGAAATTATTTCTAGCCAACTACCTTTTTGAACCTCCAGTGGACCTTCCGATCATCAACACCCTCGCATCTCTCTCTTGTTCTCCCTAGTTCTTCTCTTCCTCACGCTTTGCGTCCTCAATAGCCTTCCTCAACAAATCTTTCAACTCCCCACTCTCCTCCATCTCCCTAACCACATCACACCCACCCACAAACTCTCCACTCACATACAATTGTGGAATAGTCGGCCATTGTGCATACTTCTTCACACCCTCACGTACTTCTGGATAATCTAATACATTTACTGATGCAAAGTCCACACCCGAATTTTTGAGAATGGCAACGACAGTGGCCGAGAAACCGCATTGGGGATTATTCGGAGAGCCTTTCATGTACAGCATGATGGGGTTGGATTTGACGTGTGCGTCGATGAGTGAGAGGATGGATTCTTCTTCATTGGTATCATTGTTGAGATTATGTTTCTTTTGGGGAGAGAAATCGTCATGGGAGGAGGAGAAGTGACGGCGGTGGCAGTGCTGCGATGAGGTGTAGTTGGCGACGGTAGAGGATTGATTTGAAGCTGCGTAAGATTCGACGGGAAAATTTAGGGTCGACGAGAATACACCACCCCCAGTAGCGCGTGAGGTGATGGCGCCTCCATTGAATTGTGCGACGAGACGACTGCCGCTACGGATATTGACCAATCTATTCATTATGGTATCGGTATCGGTTCGAGCTGGTGATCTTTGATTTTACTGGTGGGGGGTAGGTGGGTGAAAAAGAAAACGGGGGAGCCCGCGGGCAAATACTTGAGGTGGATGAAATCAATTAAGTATCTTTCTTATCTTTTCCCGCCAATTGAATTGGAACATAAGTATCTTTTCTTCCCGCCAATTTGGGACACACAGTAATTGGAGGGCGTCCCCCCTTTCTCCATGTCCTTCGTCGACCATCGTCGCTGCTCGATGCGCCGCCGCTGCATGCTGCTGCTCCTGCCACATTTCACTGCCGCTACCCTCCGTCCATTGAAGCACCTCATCGAACACAATATCTTCAAAAGAATAATAATCATGAGCGACGATGCTACCAGTTCCATCCCGGTAATGCGCAAGCCTGTGGACTTATTGTCCAACGGATTAAATTCCAATAATTTGGCGTCGGCGGCGGTGCAGCGTCATCCAATTGATCGAATGCAGAGAGGTGAGTTCACGAGAGAATGGTAGAGAGAGTAGTATGCTGTTGCATTATGAATGAGAGAGATATGCCGTATGATTATCTCTATGTCGTCGTGAATTGTTCCCCCAATATCCAATTATTGACGATGGCCAACATTCATTCACTAACTAACCCTCTCTTCTCACCATCGCACTCACAGCATCCACAGGACAATCCCCCCTCGATCTCGATGCCATCCGTCGTCTCTACGGCTCTGGTCTTGCCATGCGTCTTGCCACCGAACGTCAAATGGCCTTACAAGTCGGTGGACGTCTCCCGGGCCTCGACGCACATCCAGACTCCCGTGCCATGTATGAGACATTAACTGGCGATGATGTCACCTTGGACTTTGGGGATTATTTGAATTTGAGTAAGAATCGACCAGAGGTTAGTTTGAATGGTGTTGGAGTGAGTGCTGCGCTGGGCGGGGAGGAGGTGCCGCATGCGGCTATGGAAAGTCGTCTTGGGCTCTAAAGTAGTGTGTAGAGTGGGATTCAATCGAATGAAACAATTGGGGCATGGCATGGTTTATTGTTGATGGGTCCTTCTTTAGAGAGAGTGGCGGGTGGTTGAGGAAGGGGGGAGAGAAGATTTTGCTAATAACACAGAATTGGTCGGAGGGAATAAACGAACTACTTCTCGAAACATTGATCTAGCGGCAACTCAGGTCTAAACATATTATTATCAACAAGCAAACAATATTCTACAAATTACTCCTCACATGATACGCTACAACGTTCCTACTCTTTCTTGAATACATAGATGGAACCCGAATGTCCTCTCATAACTCGAACATCCTCATCCATGTAGATTACGTCACAATAGGCACTTTCATGACCACCAATCGGTCTCTTTAAATGAAACCCCACAACACCCCGACTGTCCATAGGTTCGTGGACGGCGCCCAACATGATCTTGGAGGCTAGTATTCGTGCCTTCTCTGCTTCGGCGAAGGATGTACGTTTGCAGCTTTTGTTGCTGGCAGAAGAAGAGGCACCATCACCTTGGCCCTCGGCGATGTCATTGGAAGTGTCCTCGGCGGATGACGTCGTTTCACCAAAGATTCTCTTCCACTCATCGAGTGAATGTTCCTGCGCAGGTTCGATTGTTCCACCAGTAAACCAAATGGATTTGCGGTTGGGGTGGGTAGGATCCGGGAGAGCGTAGCCATAGTTTGTCAATATGCCTCTCAAAGGCTCTTTGGGTTGGTCTTCGGATGTAGTATCGTCTTCAGTAATCGTAGGAGCTTGTTCAATAGTGAATAATACAATGATACTGTGATAACGACGGCAATAGAATGCATTCATCAATGTCAGATCACACAAGCTAAAGCGATATAAAACAGTGTCGACCGAAATGTTGTAACTCACTTGTATGTCTTGAGTCCACCACGGCATTTCACATTTCGTCCCTCGGCAACTTCCCTAATCAAACTTCGAGGAACATATAACGGGACCTCATCTGGCTCGACTGATTGGATGGTATTGTATTGCTTTTGGATGGAGCAAATCAAGTCCGATGGTTGGTACATGTCAAACGACATTCGTCCTAATGTGAACAACCCTTCTCCATTCGAGTTCTTGCCAAGAGATGATGGATATTCTGGTGGAGAGATCATTCTCCATGTCCCATCAATGTTGGTACTATCGGCACCATCTTGGTTAGTGGTAGTAGTAGGATTAGATGCATTCGACAACTCTCGCTTGTTGTTCTTGGTATTCAGATTGAAGTATCGTTCTAATGACGCAAGAGCCTTTTTGAATGCTGGACTGATACCCTCTTGCTCGAGAGTCGACAATAGTTCTGTCTTGGCATCAATTATCTTGGCATCAATATCTGTCTGATCAAACGGGTCATCATCAACTCGTTGCCGTTTCATGGACCGGCGAGATGTAAGAGAATTACAACTACTAGATGACGTGAAAGACCCTTCGGCTTCACTCTCCGGTGCCTGCGCAAGTACATGTTGCGATGTACTCTCTCCGACTACGGAAGATTCTTGCGATTGAGTCAACGACTGCAGCGATGACGGTGGAGTGGACAATCGAGACGTCGAAGTTTGAAGTATCCTCTCCGTGGAGAAATTGCCAAGTGTTCCAAAGCTTAACCCGTAGTCATTGTCATGAACAAAGATGGGAGAGTTGGAATTGTCTTGACGCAGTACAAAAATATCATGGTTGATTGCATCGAGAGTGTCATCGTTTCCAGCTTCTACTAAAGTTCCTTCGGCATCATTGTTGTCGCCACCATCTTCCACAACTTGATCCTTTCCCGAACTCTTCAAAGCAGATGATGAAGCCTTCATTATCTTGTTCGCATCCACCGACTGCAGCGTAGGATGATTCGGATCATCTCCACGTAACCACCATCGACTGTGGTTCCTTCGAACATTCTCCTCGGCTGTAGCTGCGCCCCGGGGGGATATGCCACCGCGAGAACATTCACTGTAGTACACTGCCGAGGCGAAGGCCTCTTCCGCCACCGCCGACCGCTTGCGATGGCGAAGATGGTGCCGGTGCCATGAGTTGATGGTAGTAATTGGGCTGTCGGTGGCCATGGTGTTTGATAGAGAGTATGACTACCCTCGAATACTCCTCTCTCTAGAGAGAGATTGTTTGCTGCCGGTCGGGTTGCATTCACTGGCCTTCGTCCCATTCAGTTTCAACTTCATTGCATGAAATCTGAAATCTTTGCAGGGAGGATGGACGGCTAGCTCGATACGATGTGTTCGCGGTAAAAGAAGCGTCATGTTGGTGACCGGAAGTGCATGCACACGTCGAACAACACGAATCCGAGAACTGCAACAAATGCACGGTACATAGCTGAAACAATCCCGAATAGTGAGAGAGTTGAACCCGAAATTCATAGTGTGAGTGTTGATGAGACTAATTTGGCCAGATGAACTTGAAGACTTGTGAAACTTCAACACATCATCCTCAATGAGAAGAGCGATTGCTTCCTCTTGCTTCCTTCGTTCCCCACAAAATTTTGATGTTGTCATCATTGCATCATGAGATTTGCATTCTCGACTCTCGACGATGCGATGATATCCCTTGCCTCTTGCTGCCGCAACGAGAACTCCTGCTGTCAATGCAAGCAAAGCAAAAGAGGTCGAGACCTCACCATTAATCAATGTTCTACTCAATTTAACAAGCCAATAAACGATTCCTATCCAAATTGTATTATGCCAACTTTGTACGAAGCGCGTTGCCTCAATTGCGGAGAATTGGGTCACTATCGGGCAGATTGTCCACGAAGGGAGTGTCGAAAGTGCCATTCTCTTGGTCATACCGGAAGCAGTTGCCATGTGAAGTTACCGCCAATCAAGTTTGATGATTCGTATCCTGTCCCTGAGAATGAGAACGAGCCGGTGGTGGAGGAGAAGGGTGATCATTAAGTAGAAGTTGGGTGTAGGTGTTAGGTGTAGGATGAAGATTCAGGAGTTAACCGAGAGCATCTTGAGATTTCCAAATGCATAGTAGTCGATTGATCTGACGAACGTCACCTCTATTAGATATCGATGAATAATGATATAAAATTGCATTGCCAACTTGCTCATGCTCTCTTTCAAAGTACGAAGTTCTTCCCTCGAACTTTGGTGGGATATTCGTCTCTCCGTAGTCCCTTGAGTGAGTACAACCGATTCGCACGTTCGTCAATTGTTCCACTGAGTATTTGCACAAGCAGCAAATCGTTATGTCAGTTATATAATAATGACAATGCGAACAGGATAGGGTATTTCTTACCCGCATTTCACTCCCATCGATAGCATTATGCTCTTCAACCGGTCAGGACCTAAAGCCTTCAACTCGTCAACTGAATTGCATTTGTTTAGATCAAAGGCAGCGTCCCATTCGATGCATTTGCTTGGTTTGTCCATATCGCACTGCTTCGTTGTAGTCGTTTTCACTGCCTCATCGTCAATGCTCGGCTCCACCAAAGGATCTTCCCGTAGTCTCTTTTGTAAAGGTACATTCTCGTTACCATTACTTGTCATCAACCCTTCTCCTCCTCGTTCGATATCATCATCATCATCTTCCACAACATCATCGGTTGTTTCAGACATGACCAACTGGGAAGCGCCAACACAACCATCAATGCGATTGTATGCAAATTCCGGCCCGATATTGACATCTACGACTTCATCCAGATTCNCCAACACAACCATCAACGCGATTGTATGCAAATTCCGGCCCGATATTGACATCTACGACTTCATCCAGATTCAGGCTCAGTGCAGGAAAGAAATGAAATGCATCGTTTTCATCAACCGGAACGGTGAAGGCAATACCAAGATCTACACCATTCAGCGTGTAACCAATTTCGATATAGCTCCTCGTGGCCAAGTCATCCTCGCTCTTTCTCATTTTCGACGACCCTACGAATCTGCAATAGCATCCTAATATATCCTCAGATTTCCATCCTCCGAGTCCAGCAGAATCCTGTAATGACGCACCATATGCTGTCTCTGCCTCCTTCTCTCCCCCATGAAATTTAAGTCCCCGCGATCCATCAAATCCAAAAGATGCATCATCGTCACCGACACCGTCGCCAGTATCACTATTTGGAAGGAATGCAGCAACGCCGCTGCTGCTGGTACCCCCCGGACTACGTATCCAGCCAATTTGCGCAAGGCCTGCAGTTTGAATAGTATATTCAATGTACACTCCTCTTCTTTCCCTTTCCTTGCCACCGCTGATATCCCGTAGTTTGGCAGCGTCCAATAGGACGACAGCCGTAGCAAAGTCTGATTGAGATTGGATGCGCTGTAGTTTCGATGACCTCGTCTCCACCACGTGATTGTCGGGCAATGTAGACGGTGCAATGGTTGTGGCTTCGAGGATTGATATCTCACCAGATAATGTCATCAAATAACGACATGACGGATCGCTTTCCTTTCCAATATCATCATTGTTAGCGACTACTACTGGTGCCATCACCTTCGTGGGTTCACTCCTACCGCCGGTACCCTCGTCGATTTTACTACCACCACGTTCGTCCAACTTTCTCTTTCTCAAATAAGCCAAAATCTCCTCCTTCACACTACTGACATTAGAAATCGAGGAGACACGCTCCCCCTCTTTCTCGCCTCGTCGTACATATTCCAACACACTACTTTCTTTCTCCATTCGTTTCTTTTCCTGTTCCGTACGCATTCGCTCTTCTTTCATTTGATATCCACGTACCTCCCTTTCCAATTGTCGATCGACTTTCCGTCTTCCTTTGTTGGTAGTGGTGGGTACATCACTCCAGGAGGGGATGGAGAGATGCCAATTCCGAATGCCGGAGGGAGTGCGAAGGGCGGATAACTCTGCTTCCGTCAGCGCCGCCGCCGCTGCCGCACCAGCATCACCTCCTCTGCCACCACCAGAACCAGCAGCTTCAGAAGCACGCATCCTCGCCTCCTCCACCTCCTTCCACTTTCGTAACTTCAATTCATCATTGACATGTCGTAATCGTCGTCCACTCAAATCACGACAGGCGCCAAAATCGACAGTACGTTTGGCTCCGGCCTGTCGAGATTGACCACGCAATAATGTCCCAAAGCCACCTTTGCCACCGAGTATGAGTGTGTATTGAGAACGGAGTGTTATGAATATGGGAAGGGAATGATGATGGTGTAGTGTTTCAGTTGGGGGATGGTAGATGGACTGAGTGGGAAAGAAGTAGTGTAGGAAGTGTTGGTGTTGGGAAGATTTATTGTCTACATGTTGTTGCTGCTGTAGTGAATGTTTGGGTTGATGATGTTGTTGAAGTCGACAGCAGAGTAAATGGGCCGGCCATCCGATTTTCTTTGATGCGTGTGCCAATAGGTCCTGTTCTAACACGTATGACGACGACGACGACGGCAATGTCTTGTTGTTGGTATAATTGTTGCTGCTGTGGCTGCGTGAAGAAAAAGTGGAAGGTGGGAGCGTGAGGCAGAACGCCTGGCGGTTCTTTCTAACGGTGTTGCTTCTGCTAATGCTGTCATTATTTCCTCCATAAAAATCCTTCGCTTGGAAAGAGGGAGCAGAATCTGGAGCAGGAGGACCTTCGTAGATGATCACAAACTCGTGCACCTCCTGATTTGCTGCGTCTACGTCGGGTTGGCCACCACCGCCCATGAAGTCATGCATGTCGAGAGACGAGGCAGCGGCTGTGTGGTCACCGTTCGTCTGTCCGGCGTTCGGGAGGCATGGTGACGAGAGACGAGAGTGAGGCAATTGAAATTGCCCTCCACGTGGATGGAGTCCATCCAATGAAGCGTATCTTTCGTCTGTCTGGCGTCAGAAATTTGAGAGAAGCGTATCTTTCGTCTGTCTGGCTCCTCATTTGCATCCAATCGACCCATCAACCTCGCGATCGTCATGCACATGCTATGCATCGCGATCGTCATTAACACATCGTGACCATGGCCGCCGCTATCCCCAACCCCTCCCACCCACGACGACCTCACCCTCGTCGCAGTCGTTGTCATCAATGTCATCGATTCAGTTCCTTCCCTGCCTTAGTTTGCGCAGTCGTCGTCGTCGTCGTCGTTACCGTTACATTCTCTCATCAGCGGCTGGATGAGAAGACGATGTTTGTTGGTGTGCATGCATGGGCACCACCGCCCTCCATTACTACATCCCTCCACCAACGGCAGGAACTACGACGTCGGCCTACGTTCTTTGCACCATCTTTACACTCGTTGACTGCCATTCCACCAAACGGCATAATAAGCAGCAGACGAATTAAGGAGACGACATTCAATCAACTTCATCGGAGTAGTTGGAATGACTATCAGTATCAAACCACCACTACGCTTTCATTCTCATTACGTGATGATGACGACGGTAGAGGAGGCGGTGGAGGTGGAGTACACCACAGCGACAACAACAGCAGTGACAACGATGATGAATCATCGTCATGGATACAGCTCCCAAATCTCCTGACACCACCTCAACTACCCACTCTACCCACCCCCTCTTCCTCCTTTCAGAAAGATGGACGTCCCCAAGACATTACTTCATCAACCTTTGGTCCATATCTTTTACCCTTGGCTGATGCAGTGGATAATGCCACTGGAGGATGGGGATTAAGTTATGCCGACCTATCGCCTCAAACTCCTCGCTCTCCTGCTGGAATAGCCTTTTTGGCTACTAATGTACTGTATGGTGCCGTGGGGGTTACATTGAGTATGAACGGGGATGTGTTTTACGGAACATTGACAGAATTGGCTGGATTAGTCTCGTTTGCCTATCATTATGCCCAGTTAGAATTAGGAGCTGGACGAGGTGAGGTACGGCTGGCATTGCTAATTGATTACTTGACCGCTGGCTCGGCCTTGATTGTGGGTGGTATCTACATGGTCCAAAGTGGTTTGGAATATTTACCCGCCAGTGTGATATTTTCGGGATTGGGTGCGATTGTATGTTTGAGCTTGTGTTGGGTATGGGAATATGGATTGCCGTATATTTTGTGGCATAGTCTATGGCATATTTTGAGTGCATATACGGCGTATTTGGTTGGACAGGTCCATTTGGGTGTTTGATATCCGTTCCGATGTAACAACTGCAGCAGAACGGATATGCAAAGTATGGAAGCGAGTACGAGTACTCATCGACATTCGACAATGCATCCAAAGCCGAGCGAACCAATTACACCTCATGATGGCAAAACACTTCAATCTAGGAAGACAATTATCAGAAATTCTGAATGATAAACTCAAAGTTTCTTCAGTGGAAATGCAGAGTGTTGCTGCTTCGGTGGAGTCTCTTGCCGGAGGAGTTCGGCTATTGACGGTTCACATTCGTTTGGCCTCAGTGCTCTTGTGAGAGGCATCACTGTTTGCTGAATAATGCATCGGATGTTGTAGTTTGTTCAGAATGCTGAAGAAAGGGGACACCTCCAATAACTGGCGAATGATTCACTGTGGAGGTGGCGATATCATCTCAGAATCAAAGATTGAAATTGTAGTTCAGATTCAATCAATGTAATATTATCCATCATGATCGTATATTGCGTTATCATTAATCAAAATAATACAAGCACCAAAGCATAAACTAACCCAAGCAATGCAAAGAGTGGAAACCCCGTCGCTACCAATGCAAGGAGTCTACTTCCAACTACGCCTCCCGAAACAAACGAGGCAAGTATGCAAGACGACATTATCACCTCCTTCTTCCCACTCCATGGCTTCGATCCACCACCAATGAGGTAATCGGAGAACGAGCTACCCAACTTTGTAACATGTCCTGTTAATAATTGTGTCATGGTGGCATTCAATGCTCGATTGGCGGTGGCGTACACCATGCCGTATCCTAGTGCCAGTATTGGAATGACGATCTTGTATTTTCCTTCTGACGACGACGATGATGTCGACGAGAGGAGCTTCTCGGCAATAGCAAATATTACAACGACAATCGGTGCAATCACTTTGCAATGGTTTTGTTTCTGTTGCGATACGGTCATCCCGCTCCTGCTGCTACTGCTGCTACTGCTACATCTCTGACCTCCCAACTCAATAACACGACTAATGACAGAGCCAACAAGAAAACATACTACAAATGTACACCTCCACAAGGCATCTTTCCATTGTTGCTCTCCCAAGTATATGGACATGGTAACAATATTCCCCGTCATCATGGTGGCATAGCATTGAAATTTGGAGTAGCATAGTACATTGGAATATCCGGCAAGGAATGCAAAGATCGATGCTAGTGATAGTGGATGAGAGAGGATGGTGGCACATCGCTGCGACAAAGGATGGTGCGTCAACTTGGTGGTAGAGGTGTCGGCAACATCATGTCCACCACCGCGG
Organism: Discostella pseudostelligera; assembly: GCA_036940085.1. Classification (NCBI taxonomy): domain Eukaryota; phylum Bacillariophyta; class Thalassiosirophyceae; order Thalassiosirales; family Thalassiosiraceae; genus Discostella; species Discostella pseudostelligera. Next base: position 3,204 of record JALLBK010000319.1, on the reverse strand, counting down.
TGGAAACGAGTAATGCCACTCGATGACAATGGCAACGATGATGATGAAGTAGGAATGAAGCCAAGTCGCAATATATCCAATTGTTCTGTCGTTGATAATTGTCTGATAATATGTCGATGTTGTTGCTGTTGCCGCATTTGATGAGTTGATTGACTGGGTGTAGAAGTAGCATCATAGTCAAATACACCACCACCGCCACCACCTCGAGGGATGCGATTCATATTTCGTCGTGAAGATTTCAATTCGTCATCTTCCATCTGCTCCTCATTTTTCGACGATATTGATGATGATGATGATGCAGTGGGTATGAAACCAAGACGCAGTATATCCAACTGGTCTGAAATGGATAATTGTCTCCGAGGATGTCGATGGTGCATGCTGCTATCACCACCATCACTGCGGTTGCTTGGAGTAGCATCGTGTCGGTAATTGGCATTGTTATTATTCAACTTCCATCTTGACGATCTAGCTACGTTGTTTGTCGATGACGTTCTCTGTCGAGATGCGGACGATGATGCGGACGATGACGACGGAGGGTAGATTGCCGCAGATGCAGCGGCGACGGTGTAGTGCGCCAGGAGAAGTAACGATGTTGTTGCTGTCATCAGCCATGAGATTTTCATTGTTGACGAAAGCATTGTTGTGATTGAGTTTGGAAGTCTGGTAGGCTGTCTTTTGCCGTGCCGCCTAGGATCGATACTATCTAATTTTCGTCTCCGGCCGCCATTGTCATGGTCAAAGCCAAAGATCAAAGATCCGGCCGTCGGCGTCCGTGTGTCGGCGGTGCAGCTGCTGTTTGTCGCCAAACAGCAGGCAGATCTTTTGCAGTAGCGAAGATGGCGGGAGAGTATTTAGCGATAAAAATGTCTTTGGCGAAGAAGGCAGACGATTGCCGATCATTGCATTCAACTATCGTACTCCTATCTAACGATATTCAATGTGGTAGGAGTACTATGGTATCGTTGGCCATATTATTCAATTCAACTCAATTCATGATGGAGCGAAGAACCACAATATGTCGGCGGCGCCGACGTCGCCGCCCTTTCATATCTTTGCTCGCATCGACAGCGGCAATTCTATTTTGCTTTCATGGTTGTTGCTATGCTGGAAGATCTCTCATCGTGGCGACGTCGACCGATGCGTCACCATCATCATCATCGGTGTCGGCGGCTCCGTCGTTGACTTCCGTTTCAACATCAACAGCAGCATCCGCGTCGTTACCGCCATCCATCAAAAAAGCAATCTCATCTTTCTTCGACAAATTCGATTCTATCGGTCCAACATTGACGCTGACCTTGCGTGATCCGTCTTCCATGGCCCTCGGTAGTGGCATCTACGATTTTGACCATCAGTCCTACTTTGGTGCATGTCATGGCGAGTGGCGAGGGGGGGGAGTTCAACGCACACTGTCGTCATCGTCATTGCAATCTTCTTCTTCCATAATGACAAGAAGAAAAGAGGCAGCTGTTGTCCCCACGGACGATGGGACATTTGGTCTCTCCTCCAAGCTGGCTGCATTGTTTCATATTAGCCCAACTACTGCATCAGTGTCTACCAATGATCGACCTACTTCATCAACAACATATGCCACACCATCATCATCAAGTTCTCAATTCGCCAATGGGTTCATGCTCGATGATGGTGATATATTCTTGGAGCCTCCATTATCTTCTTCTATTAATGGCGACGTTGCTCCTTCTTCTGCTGCTGTTTCGTCGTTGTCCGCGAGGGGACTATTTTCAATGAAACAAAAAATGGGTGACAACATCATAAAGAGTGGATGGAGAAAGTCATGGTCGGAGGTTGTACGGAATGTCCATCCAGAATTGAAGTTTGAGATGCATACGAGGCAGTTGAAGCCGCTGTCGACGAGGAGGATTACGACGACGACTACTACCACTGCTCAATCAATATCATCTACTACAGACATCATCGGATATGGGAGCAATGCAACTAATGCACAATTAGTGGAAGATACTAGGCCATTTCCAATAATTGCACCATTGCTATCATCCTTATCATGTGGTATGGCATGGCGACCATTCCCAATGATTTATTCTCCTGATGTAGACAATGGACACGTCGGTCCAAAATTTACCAGCACACCGCACCTCATCCGGGCACGTGCCAAGCTGTCGGTACCAAGACTATCCAGCATGGTGCGAAGACTTAGTTCCACTAGTCGAGGAATTACGAATCAATTCACACTGGTCGACAACAACAACAAAAGTAAAGAGGTGAATTTGTCGGTAACCTATCAGAAACGACCATTATCATCTCATGGAAGTGATAGAATGATAGAATTGGTACTTGGGACGCCCACCTCGACTCTATCGCCGGCGTTTACATCAAGTGCAATATTGGATAAATACCGTAAGAGCAATCATCTACTTGTGCGGTTGGCCACTGGTAAACGAGGAGCATTGAACCACCATGGAAACAATTTCATTCCGACCACCACTACCAACATGGCAATGCACAATCCAAACTCTATACTTCAACAACTATCCTCCTCAATTGAATACATTAAAGGATCGATCCGTATACCAAATCCATTATTCTTATGCAGTAAGGGCGTATCAATATCACCATCATATAATTTCATCGACGGTGCAGCACGATGTGTCTTCTCGGGAGATGTGGGAAGTTCGGGTAGAACACGGGCGGTATTACGATTGGATGCATATGATGATTCTACTTTGACGGTGGTCCGTGCCTTAGATGACAAGTAAGTACTTTGTTTGATTCGGTTTCATTGAACTCTTCTTTCTTGAATTGCATGCCGTTCTGAACTAGTTGTTGGAGTTCTTACATGTTCAATGAATTGCTGATTTGTGTATAATGTCTCTCATTGCTCACTTTCAAATTGCATCATGTCGAATTCAAAATCCCATCTCATCATAGCAAAATCATCGCACCTACAATATCACTCAATTCGGGAAAGATTATCTATGATTACTATCTGAATCTCGACGGATCTTCGCGGTCAAGTAGTAATGCGAACCCCAAAGTCAACTCATCCATACGTGCACATGTCGATCCAACCTCGGGCGTTCTAATAAAATGGATCGATGGCATTAAATGTGGTGCTGGTTATGCTGGTGGTGAGGGTAGCTGTTGGGTCACCGAATGTAGAATACCTTTGGGAACAACTGGTCCGGGTCCCTTAGCGGCAGATGTACGAGTTGGTAGGCGTTGGGTTAT
>JALLBK010000318.1:0-19012 GCA_036940085.1 Discostella pseudostelligera | reverse complement strand
ATCCCAGGTTCCACAAAGGATGATTGATAGTGGCCTCGCAACCGACGTCGTGCAGGCAAGGTTCCATGCATCACAATTAATTTCGGCTTCGGTGGATCGGGCAAGAGCTGCAGTTGCCACCTACAACAATGTCATTGGAGAGAGACATCGGAATACTAAGAAAATTGCAGGATGTATACCTCCACTTACGGAGTGCTACTTCTCAAATCTAGTTCCGTCATCTTTCGACCATCTCATATCAGACTACACACAAATTCTATCCACTCTACTGGATTGCAATGTCGATATTCTTTTGGCGGAGACATTATCTACAATTCGAGAGGCACAAGCAATTCTTCGTTCATTACATAATATCCAGAATCAGAAGATGGAGAAGCGTATTATTATTCCACCAATATGGATGTCATTTACGATACATGATGATCAACCCACAATGCTTCGATCCGACGAACTGCTGGAGGCGGCATGCGTATCTATCATCGAGGAGGCTACTAATCTTAATCTTCCGCTCGAAGCAATAGGGGTCAACTGCTCAACACCACGAGCAATATCAAAGGCCGTCCCAATGCTCACACAATTCACAGAAGGGGCGAACATTAAGGTTTGTGCCTACGGGAATTGCTTCAAAACAACGACATCGGAGTGGATTAACTCATTAGGAGAGGATTGTACTGCGGAACAACAAACAAATACAGCGGATTCATGTTCCATGGAATATGATGAGGAGGGTTACATGCTGCCGGAGGTCTATGCAAAATTTGCGTGTGAATGGGCCCAGGCAGGTGCAGATATCATCGGTGGTTGTTGCGGTAGCAGGCCAATGCACATGAAGAAAGTTGTAAGCGCGTTGAAGGATTACCGATAGGATTGGTCATGTGTGCACATACCGTCGTTGGTTGCTAGGTAGATAGCTGCTGTAGCGGGCCGATGTGCAAGCACTCGCGGCAGGATCGCCTGAAGATTCGTAGCTGCACAAAGACGGTCCTGCGGTAGGAGGCGCTTTGCAATTGTACCAAAAGGGTTGTTATTCAATTTAGTAGTTATTACATATCAATCAGCTGCAGCAAGGATTACAGTATCACACAGATTATTTTTATCGAATGTTGTGTATCATAAGGTATTGGAACAAAAGGAGCATGTTTGGTGGATGATGAGCGCCTATACCCTTCTAATAGATCCAGCGAATAGCGCCGCGCGCCCCACCCTTTGCCGTGCCATCCCACATTTCCTGGAGGGGCTTCGGGCCAATGCCTCGAAGTAAGGATTCTGGCTCAACGCTTGGCAAGTAGTGCTCAAGGGTCATCACCTCCCGCTCCGTATGTCGTCGCATGATGTCATTAGCTGAATTACGAGAGGGGAATGATGTGATGTAGGATGTCCAGCATAATGGGAAGAAGTATGTCAGGATCTAACGAAATCTCGACATGAAAGGAAAGAAAAGACTACTATTAGAACTCACCACTAATGCTCGAGAACTGATCGTGGCCAATTGTTCCAATGATCTCTGCCGCGGCATCCATCGTCTTTCGTTGGAAATTGTAAACGCGATATGACTTTTCAGCTGGATCGAGTCCATATTGCAGCTCCTTGTTCTGAGTAGCAATGCCCGTCGGACACTTGTTCGAATTGCATTTCAATGCCTGGATGCATCCCAAGGATAGCATAAAGGCACGTGCCGCACACGTGAGATCGGCGCCCAATGCCAGTGTCCGCACCAACGAAAACCCGCTCGTTACCTTTCCAGACGCAATGATTTTTACTTTCTGACGAACTCCAGCACCAGTGAGGAAGTTGCGAACCACAGCCAGCCCCTCCTCCAATGGTGAGCCAATTGCATTGCTGTACTCTGGCGGAGCAGCTCCGGTTCCACCCTCACCGCCATCTACTGTTATGAAATCGGGGCCATTCTCCATATCAACCATGGCATGGACCAAAAGAGCAATGTCCCTTGGATCACCGACACAAAGCTTAATCCCCACTGGCAATCCACCACTCAATTCTCTCAGCCGCACAATGAATTCAATCAATCCGACATGATCGTTGAAGGAGGAGTGATTCGAAGGACTATGACAGTCAGACGTGGCTGGATACTTGAGCTTGCGTGCCTCAGCGATCTCAGATGTGATCTTGGCCATTGGCAGTATACCTCCGTGGGCCGGCTTTGCACCTTGCGATAGCTTAATTTCTATCATGCGGATTGTTGGATTCTCATCAATGGTCGCTTGAAATAATTCATCATCAAAAACACGTTTGCCGTCGGACAATGTGATGCCACACCCAAAGTATCCCGTCCCAACATTCCACACCAATGACCCTCCTCCTTTTCTGTGCGATAGGGAGACTCCTCCCTCTCCAGTATTCTTTGGTGAATGATTCAACAAGGAGTTGATGATGAGTGAGAGATGAGAGAGAAGATGATGCAAAACATTAGCATATCCTTTCGTATCAAGATGCTCACATGATAGAAGTGTCCCATTTTTGCACCGGCGCTCAACGCCAGTATCGCATTATCACTAATAGCACCATAACTCATCGCGCTTACATTCAACAAGCTTGCCGAATATGGTTTCGTCGTCCCAAACTCTGCTGTACCAATCCATACCCTCCTCCGTGGCTGATCTGAATTCCAAGTCATCGCATCATCCGGTGGTATTGGAGGCTTTGGAAACATGGAATGACATGCCCATTCGTACCGTGGAGCGTAAACATCTCGTCGTGTCCCAAATGCTAACGTATCATCGACATTCTTCGCGCGTTGATAGACCAGTGAGCGAGCCATCCTATCCAATGGTTTGCCCTCAGTATCCGCCTCAACTAGATATTGTCGAATCTCCGGTCGTATCGTTTCGAGTATGTATCGAACGTTCCCAATCACTGGATAATTCCTCCGCACGGCATGACTCTTTTGGGATACATCATTGAGACCGACCGTCCAATATGTGGTGGTGAGTGCTCCCATGAATAATGTGGGTGCGATGGGCAATGCAGACAATTCAAATAGGTAGGCTGATCCAAGTGCAAAAGCGGAGGTTGACGCCACCAAACCATAGCCAACATATCGGAAACGAGTACGATTCCATTTCTCAATAAAGTCTGGGAAATTGTGACCAAAGTACCCAGTGACCTTTTTTTCGTCCCAATGGTCTTCTTTTTCGGGTTTGGCGCTCGAAGAAGTTGTTGCTGTTGCAGATGATGACTCGTTGTCGCTGTTGGTGCCATTGCCATTATTATTGGGTAAGGACGAGAGAGCCCGTCGACTGACAAATCTGACGGTGGCGGAGATGATATCGGATTGGCGGTGATAATCATTTCGACATTGGTGGGAGATGATGACTCGATGGAAATGGGAAGCACTGCCAACCGGCTTGCGTCGCATCAGCAACGACATCTTCATCGACTAATAATCCAATTCAGTCTCTCTGATGCTGATAAAAAATGAGACAGTACTACTACCTACTACTACTATCTACCTATCTCATGCATGTAATAAATGAGGTGCACTATATTGCTACCTAGAACGACACCCTATGACACCACCCGGAAGAGATGAAGATTCGACAAAGAAGCGGCCACCATCACCATCACCATGGTTCAAGGCGTCGTCGGTGCCCCTTCGGCTTCGGTGTCGTCGCGAGATCGAAGATCGAGAAGCGCGATGTCGTCGTCCGTGCGCCGTAGGTGAGCACAGAAGATACTTAACGCTCCTGAAAGATACTTAGTGACTCCTAAATATTTAATGTGACAAAAGATACTTCCTTAATCCTTAATTCACCCACAACCAGCCACTGCCGCCGCCATCATCTTCCACCACAGAATCCCTCTCAAAAAGAGAAAAGAGACCCCTTCCATGAAGATTCGCGGCAGTACTAGCCTTATCGCCAAATCCCAGCCATACCACTCCAAGCGATCTGAAATGGCGGGAAGGCGATGAATTCTCTGCCACAACAAAATCTTAGATACTCCTAGTCTAGATAGATATCTACTCCTAGATGATAGGAGTACAACTCACTCATCTCCATAATATTATCTCTACCTCTCCTGCCTGCCAATTCCATTGTCTAATTTTCTTATTATTGAAATGGGATCAATTCCTTCAAAAGGTAGTATGATCACTCTCGCTTCCTCACATAACACTGTAACGTCCTCCTCCTCCACCTACCGACCTGGCACCAACACGAAGTGTTTCTTCATTTAGAAGCCTCTTGATCTCTGCAATGCAGTTCAACAAAATCTGGCTAGATTGCGCCTCCAAATGTAGGTACAATTTCCTTTCCCCCTCCGCGGGACTTTTCCCAGGTTCAACATATTGTCCTTTAAGGGTGACGGCGGTTTGGAACTCATCTTGAAGACGAGATGTAGTCTCCTTCTGCGTTACCTTCCATCGCGCCTGCTGAGGATAATCGTTGATCTCGAGTTCCTCTACAAAGTGATTCTCACTTGTCGATGTTGGTCCGACGTCGGTGGGGAGCATGCCTGCCTTTTTCATGAGAGCTTCGCGAAGGCCAGGGATTGCAAGGACATCGGCGGATACGTTCGCGAGGAACCCCACTGCATCTTTCTTTCCAATGCCGGAGGAGGATGGACCAGTAGTCGTAGCGCCTGCATCGCCGCTGTCGTCATTAACATCCTGGTCTTGATCTTTGACATCCTCGTCGTCGGGATCAAGAAGTCCGGCATCAATGAGTGCTTGTCGCTTTTCCATCTGCGCCAACTTTTGTACATCGCTAATTTCCGACGAGTCATAGGTGTAGCCTCTGCCCTTGTAGCCCGAGCTCGCCCATCGAGCCTCACCCTTGGCAACTTTCTCCTTAAACGATTCCGCCAGCGCATTTAACTCCTCGCTCACATTCTTGGACTGTCCGGCCTCCACCATTGCTCTCACGACACTCGGTGCAAATTTTGCTTCATCAATTGAATTCACAAAGGTAAATGCAACCCCCCGCGCACTTCCACGTCCTGTTCTGCCAACTCTATGGACATAATCCTCTAAATGATTCGGAGCAGAGTAGTTGACGACACACCCACACGAAGGCACATCTAGTCCGCGACCAGCCACCGAGGTAGCAACGAGTACATTCGGCCCATCCGCTCGCTTAAAATCATACATGTTGGAATCCCGATCCTCTTGGTCCATCCCCCCATGAATGGAAAGTGAGGAATACCCACATCGCGTCAATTGCTCGAACAGAGAATCAGCCTGCTCCTGTCGTGCAACGAAGACAATAACCTTCTTATCATTCTCGGCATGCTCACCTAAAATCTGAAGCAAACGTAGGAATTTATCCTCTTCTTCCACAACCTCTGCAAATTGATCAACCGAATCTGACGCTACCGATCGTCCACCCACTATAATCTCGAGGGGATGTCTTAATGACTTCTTTGCCAAATTCTCAACAGCCTTGGGAAATGTCGCGCTAAACAATACCGTTTGTCGGTCCGGTCTCACAGCCGAGAGGATGGCAGCAATCTGAGGCTCAAAGCCCATATCGAACGACCGATCGCACTCGTCAAGACAAACCATGCTCACGCGTTGCAACGAAATTAGCTTCCCCGATTGCATCGTCAATATATCAATCAACCGTCCTGGGGTAGCACATAATATGTGAGTGCCGCGCTTCAAATCCCCAATCTGTTCTGCCACGCCGGCACCACCATACACTGCCGTGGATTTCAGTCCAAGATGTTTCGCCAAACCCTTGCACACTACATGGATCTGATAGGCCAATTCACGTGCTGGTGCCAATATGAGCCCGATGGGACCCGTCTCATTGTTTCCAAGGGGTGGTTGGTCCAATATATGTCGTAACATTGGCAAAACGAATGCCAACGTTTTACCCGATCCTGTTTTGGCAATACCAATAACATCCCGACCTGCCATAATGCATGGCAAACACTGCGCCTGGACGGGGAATGGATCGACAATATTCTTATCGGCCAATACCGACATGATACGTTCCGACAAGCCGGCCTCACTAAATTTCGATACCGGTGCGGGTGCCCCCTTCCCTCGTACTTTCACACCCAACTTGGCCCGTCGTTCGGCCACCTCCGCCGGAGTAAGTTTTGCCAAGGATTGTGGAACAATATACAGATTTTTACGAACGGGCAAGTAATCAATGGACTTGTGATCGACGGCTCGGAGTTCCTTCTTTTTATTCAATTCCTGCAACACCTCAAGTGCATCCGGTGTCGCGGTCAATGCTGCCAAAGTACGTTCTGCTTCATCCACGACGCCTCCCTCATCTTCGTTAAATAGCCGGCCAACATCAATGGCAACGTGCGCCTGTTTGCGAATTCGTTCGGCTTCGAGGGAGAGTTGTTTGACTGCATCCTCACGTCGTTCTTTCTCAGATTTGAATTCTGACCTAGTTTCGTAGTCGTCGTCGTTCTTATTAGTAGCGTCAGTGGAAGCTAGAACATCATCCATGGAGGGTGTTGGTGGAGCCGACTGCTTCAATGCATCAATGAATGCACGACGAGCTCTCTCCTCTTCCTCATCGTCTGTCTCTGGCTCCATATTAGTATCATGGTCAGGAGGGTGGATGCTGCTGCCGTAGGGAGTTGCCGGTACGTCCAATAGCCAATCCGCCGCATTAGTTGTTGCCATTGCTGTGGTCGCATTATTCACAGACATTTCCGCGGTGGTGGTGGAGTCAACATTAGAAATAGCACGAATATCAGCAGCTGCTTTGATGGATGTTCGGGCCATTCTTACCATAGTAGATCCTGATGAGTCAATGAATGTTGTAGACTGGGATTGTTGCTGCTCTCCCATGGTATCATTATCATCCCCTGTTTCGAGGCGCATCATGAATGCATCGAGAGCATCATTCATTCCCTCATCCGCCGTAGAGTTCGCCATGACATTACTACTTTCTAATGCACCAGAGTTGGATTCCTGCTCATTAATTCCCTTGACATCCCACCGTCCACGACGTCTTCTCTTGGATGGGAGATCTGCATCTGCATCTGACTGCTGCTGCTTGGCATCTCCATTATTCCCCACCACGGACTCTTGCTGCAATTGTATTACTGGTGGCGCAGCAATGATTGCTGACGAAGAACCACCAACACCATTCAATTCTTCCATATTCAATAGACCAGCTCGAGATTTGCGAGATGCACCATCTTCCCCATCTTTATCACCGTCGTCGCCATCATCTACAATGGCCCCCGGCGGCGGACGAGCAACATTATTAGTATTCTTTCTCTTTTTTCTCCCCTTGTTGATCTTAGCCTTTTCCAACCCAATTTTCAACTTGGGCTTCTCCCCAATTATTGATTTTGGTGTTGATGAGATTGTAGTTGACGATAAGGAAGTCGTTTGAAAACCACCCGTACCCGAAGCCGAAGCCGACACCGCATTCGCATTCGCCACCACGACAATCTTATTTGTTGATGTCGTTGTTCCGGCCTCTTCCTCCTCTTTGCCTTGCTGCTGTTGTTGACGTTTTCGCCATGCTTCGAGACGCTTCTGTTTGCGTTCTGCGGCTGCAGCGGCTGCGGCGGCGGAAGAGTCGGTAGTTGTACCGTCGGTGGCGGAGGTCATGGTCATCGTCGTGTTCGATGGTGTATGGTGTTGAATGTTGAATGGTTGGTGGAGTTTAGAAGATAAAAGATGGTAGTTGTTTGTGGGTGGAGGCTGGAGGATTAATTTCAAAATCCTTTAAGTATCTTTTTTAATTTCAAATTATAACTTCAAAATTCCCTAAGTAACTTTTTCAACTGCAGTCTAATGCCCCCCCAAACAATGCATGCAAAGCAAAGCGTTCCGAAAGCGAACGACGGCATCATCATCAATCATGGACCTGACGGAATGGTATGACAGTGCGACAAATAATAATAACAATGCAATGGCTCAATAAAGTAGACGACGCGCTAGATTGGGTGCTTGGCCCATCATCTACCCAGCCCAATGATGCCGAGGAGGAGGAGGAGGAGGAGGGGAGCAGCAATAGCAATAGCGATCAAGGTGGCGCGGCACGGCGACAACAGCGACGGCGACTGGATGTTGATGACGAAAACGCTGCTGCTGCGGCTGCCGCTGCTGCCGCTGCTGTCATTATCAACGACAATAATAATAATTCTGCAAAGGCGAGAGTGAAGGAGGTTGCAACCAATAGAGCTGTCACCGTGAATAATGCTTCAACAAAGGCACGACCTCCGCCACCGCCTCCGCCAGGACGACCAATTCAAATGGTGGCGCCACCTCCACCACTACCGCCGCCACCGCCAGCAACTAGAACAGCAACTAAAAATGCGCACTCGTCATTATCCTCATTACCATCCGACACAAGTCACCACTTGTCTCCACCACCCATGACAACAGTGCCTACCAATAATCTTGATGGAAAAAGTAGTATTACCGCAGAATCAGAATCAAAACAAATAACAACAACACCCCTACTGTTACAAATACAGGATCTTGCACGTGCGTCTCCGGCACCATCCAAAGTTACCATTGGGGATAGGCAACCGTTACAATCAGAGTCTTTGTTTACTCTGAAATTGCCAGATCTAGATTTGCAGCAACAATCTGATAATGAGAATGATGAGATTGGCGGAGCTGACGCAGCAATTCTTCTACCCCCTACATCTACTACTTTACGGTCTACATTGAGTCAAGCTGAAATGTATATTGGAGACCAATCGTCGCAATGGGAACAACAACCAACAACTTCTTCTTTTACTTTGCATCGTAGCAGACAACAACATGAGCCTCCATCGCCATCCACATTTGTCATTCATCTTCCCACCAATACCACCACCCAGCAGGAAGATGATCAACTACCACCACCACTGCCACCAATTCCACACCCTCCCATGATGGGTCACATTAATTTACACACCGCTGCTGCCACGGCTCGATCAGCAGCAACAACACGGGCAACCCCTCGGCCGATACCAGGCGTGATACGTCGAAAGTTACGTGAGCCATCGCTTTCTCCACCAGATAGTCCTTCCCAATCACTATCCGGTAGTACAGAAGAAGATGCGATTCCATCGAGAATATTGTCCGTCGGGGATGACGAGATTAACTCTTCAATGAATGAAATAGTAGAAAGACACGATGATGCTCCCATGACAGTTGTAGATTGGTTCAAACGGATGGGTTCCAGAGATGGAAAAGATGAGGTAAATGTAAGGGGAATGGCCGAGCACAACAATCATGCAGACGATGCTGAGCACGATGATGTAGCCTTCTCGGAGGATGGTTCATTTCATTCCCAAACTAGCACGGATAATAGCGAACTCACGGAATCCAACATGTTGGATGACTTTGCACTTCCTTCGCCATTGTCCTCTCCCGTCGAAAACGATGAGCAGGATAATAATACTGCAGCGCGATCATCATCCTGGGATCCATCCCTCAACTGTTATGGATTTTTTCATCTCCGATTACTCCGTGCACAGCGACTTCCCTGCCCAGTGGGATCGTCCATCAATGCAACAATTTCTCTTCAACCATGGAATGGACGTATTCGTGTTCCCGCCCATAGTACCATCGAGGGACCAGAGGGGGCAGGTGTGTGCTTGCGATGGGATAAGCGAATCGATCCCAAGCGAGGAGGTGGGAGTGGGGATCGGGGTCGTTTATTAGTATCTCCTGGAAGCAAAGCGGAGGAATCTCCCGAAAAGGATGACCCTTGTTCCCATTCAATGGTGCATGCGTATAACAATGAGGATACGCCCGTCCCAACAATTGTGGTGGAGTTATCAATAACCTCCTTGGGTGGGGTGTTTGATCGATTCTTGTGCTATATCGCTGTTCCATGTCATGATCTCATGAGAAATCCACGAAGTTGGAGGCACAAATGGCACCCGGCTAGTCTCATCCAAGGAGTGGACACACCGGATGATATCGAAAATGCTCCGTTAATATTACTGGAAACATGCTTTGAGCCGATGATGACAAAAGTAAACCCGGAGCAAATAATATTCACAACCGATGTAACGGACGATGCAGATACCGCCAATGTTTCAGGAGATTCAGATACCCTGGGGTCTATCCCTAACATCATTCGGCCTCAGCATCGTCGCGGTTTAATCATCGATGATGACAACACATCCAAATCATCCACGTTGACACCGGCACTTGTCCCTCGGAGCAGTTCCATATCCAAAACACACCTTCTCCGTGTTCGATCCTTTTGGACCCCCACTTGGTGTGCTGTATGTTCCCAGTCGATACTTTCTGGTTGGGTGAAGGGGAAGAGTTATGAATGCGAAGAGTGTCGTATATTTTGCTGTCGAGATTGTCACTTGCAGGTGGATGCACGCATACCGTGTGGGTCGGAACTTGCGGCAATTGCCGTGAAGAAGGCGCAGCAATATCAATTACCGTCGTTGGGACAGATTATGTCAACGTTAGCACCGGATGTCGGGGGTAGCATGAATGTTGCTGCTGGAGTGAGAGATTCTGCGATCAATGATAGAGAGAATGCATCACTCAATGTAAATACGATGCTTCCGCATACGGGAGGATCCATCCAGGGTATTGGAATTATGCATGTTAGAGTTTTGAGGGCTTGTCTCTTCGACAAGACGTTCCCACCCGAAGCAGATCCTAATGTCGTGTTTCAATCGGATACTAATCTCCACAATGGTGATCATTACGTTCGCATTTCGTGGCTTGGAAGTAAGGAGTCGAAGCGAACCAAAACTGTCCTGCAAACACCCAAACCTAACTTTGATTCCGATGTAATGGTGTTTGATGTTCCACACTACGGAATGGAGTACAAATTAGAAGTTGTGGATGCCAACACCGACAAACCAATTGGATCATGCCTATTGTCGACCCAAGGATTGCTCCAATGGCAACGCGATGACATGTTTGCCCAAACAGATCGGATTTTGCTATCGTTGTTCCATCTGCGCAAATATTCAGAACCTCGTCGTGTTAAGTTAGAACTACGGACAGGAGTCAAGGATGGCTTTGGATTAAACTTCTACAATTCATCGGAGGTAGTGGGAAGCAGTACCAATAAGGGGAAACAATCAGCACAACGCCCAGGCGAAATATCTGGTTGGTTGGAGATTGATGTGCTCTTGGAAGAAGACAGGTCGTTGTTTTACTCGATGAATCCTCGAAGATGTCCACCGAAGGCGGATGAAGAGTTCGACATTGCTCTTATTCAACTGCACATTGCTAGGATCACAGCAATTACTGAATTCGTTCAAAATCTTGTATACGCCTACATGCATGTTGTCAGTTGGGAAAATCCACAACTCACCGGAATGTCGATGGTAAGATTTCTTTCAACATCACTTGCACTCGTCATCAATCGCATGAAATTTAACATGTCCGCTTTCGATCCTTTCGAGTTTAGATAATTTTTGTCCTCCTTACTCTGAGAATGAATTTGGAGTATCTCGGGGCGTTACCTATCGGTTGCCTCGTGTTGTTCATGATATATCTTGCCTTCTTACGAGTCAATGGTCATTTCAAAGATAGATGGACGATGCAAGAGAAAGAGACAGTTATCAAATCAGAGACGAAAATTAAGACCAATCAATCAATTTTCAGACCGTTGGGACTCCTTCATGTTGGTGATCTGCAGGGCAAAAACCTCAGATCACGAGAATTAGGCCTACCGGGAAGCTTTTATGCTTCCATTATGTATGATCCTCTCCGTTATGCAGACGACAAATCGAAATCCTCCCAAATAAAAGTAGATTTATCAAGTGGTTGCATTCATCAAATCGGAGCCACCATCAGCCCGGGCATCACGTCAAATCCCACTTGGAAGCTTGTACAAGATAGCCCGGAACTCTTGAGGTTGAAACATTTGCTACCCGATGATCATCTCTGGAGGAAAGAGAAAGACATTGATGCTTCACTTTCGTATCCTATTCTTCAGCCAGTCACAAGTCGTGATCGCGGGGATGGCACCGGAATCTCGTTGTTGCCGTGGGAACAATCATATGGAGCAATTGTAATACAAGTTCGATTCAGCGATGTACTTGGGTCGTTTTCTCTGTTTGACAATGTTATCGGTGAAGTGGTCATACCTCTGGCAAAGCTTGCAGGGAGTGGAAGGGCAGTAGAGGGCTGGTTTCGTCTTCTGGATGTCGGAACTACCGACACTGTTCCAGGCGAGTCTTCAGTTACTAATACTGAAGATATTGACGAATTCAACGAAGATGCAGATGATGGACATGAACAACTCCCTTCAGTAGCGTTTCCGGAACTGCACGTCAAAGTCAAGTTCTCCTCAAAAAGTGGTCTCACTGATGGTGCATCTTCATCGGATGATATGGAGTCCTTCAAAGTCATATGCGAGGAAATAAGTCGAACCGCTTCCTTAGCACAGGAAAGTAGCGTAGGGATGATAGGATCATCCCTGAACACTATCAACACTGTTCGAACTCTTGGGGGACAACTTCAAAATCAACTCAGCTACGTTGTAGACATGCTTGAACGTGTTAGAAACGCATTCAACTTTTCGGTGAGTTATTACATGATTATGATGCATTTGTTTCCCCACTAACGAAGCTTTTAACTGATCTCTATTTTATCATTCATAAAAAGAATCCGCGAATTACGGTCTTTATTCTACTGTGCCTTATCGTCCTGTGGATATTTTTGGCTTTGATTCCTACCCGGATCGTCATACTCTTTGGCGGAATGGTATGCTTGTGACTTGAGTTGTCAGTACTTTAACTTTTCACCGACTTCGGCTGACACACGCGCGCACATGTCGTCCCTTTCCATTCTCTCAAATCCTCAGGCTCAATTTGGTGCAACATACTACGCCAAGTTTATGACACCGTCTGCAGAAATCACTCCTGTTCAGAAAGATAAAATCAAAGACGAATCAGAGTTGGAAAACACTGGCAACCCATTGGAGAATTTATTTCTCTCCATACCAACCGATGAAGATTTACGTAGAATATATTTTTGGGAGGCGCGACGTGTCGGAGAGAAGGAACGTGAGAGATTCGTAAGTTGGTGATTGTATGATTTGATAATTCAATAGCGTCGACCGCCTGTTTGATCTAAATTGCTGCGTTGTTACCATTTGACCACTTACAGGCACATGCGAAGCGACAAACTCGTCTTGAAAAGCTGTGGAAATCTAAATGGCACGGCGCTCTGAAACTCAAAGAAAAGCGACCCGAATCGACTATCCCATCCTCGGCAAGGAACTGGAACTGGACACCCGTATTCGGTCTCATCGAAGGACATCGTCTCATTTGGTGGAGATCGGAACGACATTTCGACATGGGCGATGCACCCATGGGACAAATATTCTTCGCTGGTCATTCTGGCCTAGCTGGTCTGTCACCGCTTGACTTGCGAGAACTATCGAACGAAGAGATACCATTTGTTGTCAGCGTTTTTGGCCGAAGTTCACATGGGCAACTGAAGGTTACGTTTTTGACGCCAAGTTCGGATGCAAAAGACTCCTTGGAGAATAATGTTCTACGTGCAAGTATGGATGCTAAGAGTGACTGACGCGAACGAACGAACATGAAACTGAATTGTGGGCAATTGAATTGACGCTAAAGTAACAACTATTCGACACAACATCACTTGTTCTTATTTAGCCCTCCGAATTTATAGTCCACACTAACAAATCGCTCATAAACCTCGATGATTTCATCTGTCGTCATGGAAGACTCTTTTACAGACTCGCGTTCCATGCATGCAGGAAACCAAGCCAAAAGAATGGGAAACTTATCTTGCGGTAACTCATAACCCTTCCATTCTTTGAGTGTGACGACCAACCGTTGAATAAATGGAAATAGATGCAAATCAGCAAGAGTGAATTCGTTCCCCATTAGATATGGGCCTTTACTTTGCACGAGCGAGTCTTCGAATGGTTGGAGTGCATTCTCCATCTCATCACGCAACCCTTCGTCTAATTCATCATTCTTGTTCATAAGATAAGTAAATTGCGTCTTGGTAAATGCATTATCGCAGTGCAGATTCAAGAGGCGGATTTTTGCCCTAGCGAATGGATCCACCACGGGCATGAGACTGTGATGCCCCATATTATGCGATTGTTGTGTTGTTGTTGCATAATCACATAGAAATTCATTGCAGATTGCCGACTCGTAAATAACTGCATAATCGGCAGTTGGAACTCGCAATGCAGGGACTTTCCCCTGTGGATTAATTTTCAAGTACCAATCCGGTTTCGGCATCGAAGTAATTTCTGTCATATCAAATGGAATTCCCAATTCCAATAATGCAATGTGTGTTCGCTGTGCATAGGGGCAGGTTTTGCCAGAAAATGCAAAGAATTGAATTGGAGTGTTTGGGTCGGCGCCGATGGTGGCATCGTATCCACCTCTCAGAACTGTTCGAACTCCACGGCCCGGGGGTGTGGTGGCGCCAGCCGAGACGAACCCGCTTGCTGCGTGGCTGCAACTTATTATTAGTAGTATGAATGGCCTCATTGCCACTCTCTAGACGCACGATATCTAGTATCAAGCGAATGCAATCATCGACATCAAATCGAAGAGGAGAAGAAGTTGGTGATGGTGATATGACGGCGATAAAGAATGAACGATACAACAAGAGGGGTGAATGAGCATGAGGGGTATTAGTTTCTTCCCGCCATTTTCTCATGGTTCTTCTTCGCCAAATTCCCTTCCCGCCATTTTCGCCACAATTGTTCGCCAAATTTCTTCCGGCCATTTCATTTCGACACACACTGACGCGCGACGCTCGACGCCCGGCCGCACCCGCCGCAGCGGCCGCAGCGACCGCAGAATAATAATTGATGGTCTACCTACCATGGCGGCCGGTCCGCTGGGATTCTGCATCGTAGCCAACCCCAAAGCAAGCAAGAGAGAGAGGGAGAGGAAGCTTGTCTACCTATTGTATATTCGAAGTTGAGTTGCCAGACAATAATTGGCATTGACAATGCCGCGCCAACGCAAAGGATCCTCACGACAATGACATCCGCACAATGAGCTTCCAAAACAACCCTCTCCAAAACGACCGTCACCACCGCCGCCCCGAGCTCAAGGGTAATGATGTTATGCCATTACAGGAGTCTCGCGTTCCGCCAAGACCAACGCTACTGGCGAACTTACTCTCCTCACAGCGCCGATCTGCCGTACAATCAGAACGACATCGAGTTCAGTCGGCGCGTCCTTTTGCTGGAAGCGCTCAGGTCGAAAACGCGGCAATGAGGGCAGCAGCTCGTTTATTTCCTCCACCACCACCCCCGGATACAAATAGTAGGCTGGGCGAAAGCAATCTACATCAATCTTCATACAATGATTCAAATCGAAAATCAGTATCCAACACTTCTGTATCCGAATCCTCCCGACGCGTGTCATTTGCCTCGCATTCTGATTCAAAACCAACAATTGTTGAAATTAATACCAAAAAGGAAGGACAACTAAGAAAGTCAAGGTGGGGCGATACGCTTCTAGCGAAGTCGGATTCGTCTGCTACACAACATCATAATGACGAGTCTACCAAAATGAATGCAGATTTTCCCAATACATCCATTCTTAGGAAAGTAGATCGATCTCAGGCTGCTGGCCCTACACAACACAAATTTATAATGAAGAAAATATCATCATCGGAGGCATCAACAACGATCGAAAGCAAGCACAATGACTCCCAGAGTAATAAATCAACAACTGCATACCCTAAAGATACTCTACTAACGAACAAACCAGGGAAGGCCGCAACTCTCATGTCTGGGGACAATAGCAAGGCCAAGCCACCAAAAATACTGTCGAAAGAATGTTCGATTGCGACTAGTGAGCCCATAATACAATCACCGAGAGAGGCTGCATCCATTTGTAGTAAATCCAAACTTCTCAATATCATGTCAATTATTAAAGTTGATCATCCCCGTGATACCACTGTCGAGGTCCACAATGTGATTCCAAAGTCTCAGCATAACAACATTTCAAATGACAAACAAATCCACACGGCACCAAACGAAACACATGTAAAGCCATCCGAACTTCTTGCCAACGCAACAACCACCACCAGCGAACTTCCAAAGAAGAAGACAAAGAAGAAGAAGAAACAATTTAGCCCCTTCCGTGCAAAGGTAGGGTGCGTCGTGGCAGTTCGATTTCGAAAGCTCACGGATGGTGGGAATCCCAATGTCGTGTGGGTTGTGAAAGATGGAGATCCATTTCGGATGAGAAGTGGTGATGCGACTTCGTCATCGAAGCAGTTGGATGGTGATGGCACAAATGGCGTCGCTAAGCATGAAATTGGAAAAACCAACAACACTGCGAGTCTAGTTGTTGATGTCGCCAACTCCGAATCAGCTACCAGAGTCTCTGGTAAGCAAGGTGGTACTACAAAACGGAAACCAAAGCCATACGAAATTTGGTCACCCCCCATTCCTGGCAAAGATGATGGATTATCGCTCCTTGGGAGCTGGATTAAGTGCATTCTACCACGTCCTACAACAATGGAGGATAATAATAGGAATGCTGCGAAAAGGACCACAAAGCATGCACTGGAAGGGAATGTGATCTCAATAGGGAAAAATGAGTGCAATGAAAATGGTATCAAAGTGGTCATGTTAGTCGATCGCAGTGATATTGAATCTCACTCCAATCTTCAAGTTTTGACTGACAAATTATTAGATGATGCTACGACGAGTTCATCGGAACTTCGGATGCGTGCACTCGAGGCTAAAATTCGAGGGGAAAATAAAGTGGCTGTACAGGTAACTCTCGCTTCTATCTTTGATCAGCGGAAAGGATCTAAACTTGATCCGGATGTAATCTCACAGTGGGCCGTGAGGAAGCGAGTGATTGCAAAGCCCGCGGGGAAGAAACCCACAAAGAATGATAGACAACAGAACAAGCTACTACGTGTGCAGTCCTTGTTTGTGGGCGATGGCGTTGATACTCAATATAAGCAGATGAAGAACTGGGAATGGATTGCAAGTCGAGCCTCTTCTTGTCAGCATCAGCAGACGGGCCAAGACACGGATCTTGCTGTTTTGGAAACGAATACGCGAGATTCGGTCACCCAACTTGTTGGGGAGGTAGTCCAAATTGACAAAAGCCCCTCAACGGAAGGCTCTACCACAATTGCAACGGTCACAATCAAGCGCCTATTGACTCCTGAGCAACTCGATGGTGGACGATTAGCTCATCATGGACCGCTGGAACTTTTCGACACCATGTCAAATACTGAAAACGAGATGTACTTCCAAGCTCCCATCGAAGACTTGATTGTATTGGGAAATCGCATCCATCGACTCGTTGATCCTTGGAAACAGCCATGCGTTGTTAATACTATTCCGGATGATGGCATTGGTTGGAACTTTACCGTCACACATTCATATCAGGCTGGCGACAACACGTTCACTCCGCTCCGTTCAGCTGAAATTCAAAAGGATTCATTGAAAGTCTGTCATTACTGTCAAAGATCATATCATGATTCACAATTGCGAAAATGTCAGCATCACAATAGCAATAATATGGGCGGACCACTTTGGTGCACTCGATGCTTAGAGTTGAAAGGAGTTTCACTATCGTTGGTTGATGAAACGACTTGGACGGGTCCTTGCTGTATGGACAAGTGTGATTGTTCTCATTGCTCAACCGCTGTTCGTAATACGACGATGGACACCAAAACCCACTCATCCTGCAACACAGCTGGACTAGCTTTTGCGGACCTTTTGACATCACTGCAGTCAATTCCTTGCAAGGATTTTATACTACCGAAAAGTTTGGGACAGCTATCTCTGCGACCATCATTTGCTCCCATTGTCGGCGAAGTGAGGAGCAAACTCTACGGCAAGGAAACAACAGGTGAGCAAGAATTGATATCAGACAAGATCCGTGGAAAACGCAACAAAAGGGTCTTGACTGACACTGGTTCGAAGAATGCGAAGAAATCGAAAGCGATGTTAGCTGCAGAGTTGACAATTGATGATGATACAGGAGAGAAATTCTGCAACGCCGAATGCATCAGGGCAGTCTCGTTTGATCATCTCCCAAAACGCTACTGGGGTTCGTCGAAATTGACACATGCATCATTTCTCCGAGAACAACATTATCCAAGGGCAATCAAGATCGGCAAAGCTGAGGAAAAGACTGCTCTTAGTGGGCGGGCAGCTAGGGCGAGTCAGCGTCGGATGATCAAAAGTTTGGCTGCGCTGGGCGATGCTTCGAAGTCTGTTGACCGATTAGCTGGACGTGATCGTGAACACCAACTCCGCTTCGACAAGAGTACAGTTCATGGTTGGGGGGTGTATGCAGAGGAACAGATCAACTCCGGCGATCTGATAATCGAATACAGAGGAGAACTTATTGGAAATGCCGTGGCAGACAAACGTGAGAAAGAGTACGAGGCTGCCAAATTGGACGACTACATGTTCAGGATAGATGCATACACAGTGTGTGATGCTACGCTGTTGGGAAATGTCGCTCGATACATCAACGCAAGCTGCAGCCCGAATTGCTACACCCAAATTATCACTGCAGGAGAGAACAAACGCATTGTCATCTACGCGAAACGAGATATCCAGCGTGGTGAAGAGTTGTGCTATGACTACAAATTCTCCCTCGAATACGATCCAGCAAAACGTATACCATGCCACTGCGGATCAGCAGAGTGTCGTGGATTCATGAATTGGGTGAGTTCGTATCAGTATCAAACATCTGCTCAAGAAACATCTCATACAGATATCTTGTCGCATTTGTCTCGGTCACTTCCAGAATAAAAAATATGGTTAGACCAATACCCTTCGCAAGCAGTGCATACAGTTGAAGCGAACATATCGTCCTGCTCAGTAAAATCAGGTTGCTCATTCACATTTCGCACTTTGCTATTTATCAAGATGACATAATTCAGATAGAAAGAATTGTTGTTGCAATCTTCCGATTAGTGGCCATATACATTAACCCAAAGTGGACCGAGTAGATCGTGAAAAGAATACAATTTCAACTTCCACTTCATCCTTTGCACCTTTACGAACAGTAACACGTTCTTCGCCTGCTAGATGGCCGGAAAGTGTTGCATAGGCAGCAGAAGAAAAGAGAGAGTTTCGAGCCCCAGGTGCAT
>JALLBK010000317.1:0-23527 GCA_036940085.1 Discostella pseudostelligera | reverse complement strand
CAACAACAACAACAGCACCACATCTGGCGTCATATCGTGTTGGCCAAATCAATTATTCGACGAAATTAACGGTGTTTGTACCTATTGGCAAAATGTCGACACATCCAACTGTCCCGAATTTGATTCAGCAAAAATGATGCCGGAATTGACGGATGAAAATGCCAATGAAGAACGATTCTTTGTAAGTTAACGTTGTTGCTGTTGGCACATTGCATTTTTGGGTGATTATTATTGGATTAGGAGGTGTGCGCGTTTGCTGCTACTTTGGCTCTTTGACTTCAATATTTTCTAATGTCGACACACAACCTTATCTTATATCTTCCATTTTTTCACCAAACCCCATCATTTCTACAATATCAACGCAAACCAACGCAAACTAAAAAAATAGTGCGGAGTCTCTGCATCCAATGCCAAGAGCGTATGTGAACCATGCCCGGGCGGATCTCGATTGGAATGTTCGGACATTACACATAATTGCTTTGCGGGCATTACTGGCTGCAGTGCTACTACTGGTACTAGCAGCAGTGGGGCGGAGGAGGAGGATGCAACAACGATACCTCCTCCTATTACTACATCCAACGTTGTTGACAACAATGATGAAAATTTTGAGACAATGGTACCATCTTCATCTTCACTACCACCAACAACTTTGAACAATGCTGTAGATAATGAAGGAGAGTCTTTCAATTCGTTGAATTCAGTACTTCCATCGTTGTCACCTTCTCCGTCATCGTCATCACCATCACTGAACATGAACGAGATGCCATCGACATTATCAACAATTGCAGCATCAGTTGCAGAAACAGCTACAACAGCAGCAGCAATGGCGACATTATCCACAACAGAGCCACCAACGTTATTGGTAAGAAAAAGGATGGAGGCAGATATGCTGGTGTGTTATTCATCACAATATCCTCTCTTCTCTCTCACGTCTCCCATCTATCCATGATGCATCACGCACACTCAAACACAACAACAATGCATACTATACATCATAGCCCGTGTCATTCCCAACGACACTCCGTCCAACCTATCCACCCGTCAAGGAGGATGATCCCACGAAACGATATTGTGGATATAGTTGGGATGATGTCATGGCGAATTGCCTGTGAGTTGTTGATGAATGCATTTATGTTTACTTTGTTACACCCCTGCACCTCTCGCCTTTTGAACACAAAACATCACTGTCGTCTTGTTTCTTTCCCATAACAGAACGGCCATTCCATGTCCCGGAGGATATGCTACTGGTGTATGTCCACTTGGAATGAATTGCATCGCGGAAACACCCTGCACCGATCAAACTTATCTGACCTGGTTAGCGAACAATCAGTTGGACAGTGATACCGAACAGGAAACAATTGCACAGTCCGGACAGACTGAATGCAGCTCTAATGAAGACTGTGAACTCGGACTATTCTGTTATCAGCTAATTGAAGGGCAGGGAGGAACTTGTGGAGAGTGTCAATCTAACGGAATGGGATGTGCCGTCGAAGAATTCTGTCGGATATCTGGATGTCAAACCGAGCAAGATAGTATGGGAGTTTCGAAATGCTACACTTCGGACGAGTTGAATTATGATTGTGGAATGAAGTTGGACGATGCATCTGCCAAGTGCAATACCGAATTGATGGTGTGTGAGAGTCAATCACAACAGTCAGCCCAACAGGATGACTTTGATTCAGATTCGCAATCGACTACCACAATCATCAATTCATCATCGCAGTCGACGAATACAAGTGTCATTTCAACAACCGTGGAATCAACTCAGACAGGCAGTACTGTCATCGGTGCACCGGCAGATACGGTGGCTATGACAACGTACCAAAATCCATTGGGCAACACCTATTTCTGCGGCGTTACTTACGATGAAGTTCTTGGGCAATGTCTGGCAAGTAAACCGTGCCCTAGTAGCATCGCAACCGACTATTGCGCTGCGCACGAAGGGTGCTTCTCTGCGCCAAGTTGCACTGAAGAATATGAAGCGGTCACAGTGGAAAGCAGTTTATCGCCTACATCTTTCAATCCATCCATGCAGTCGACACATGCTCCGAGTCCTGAGGTAAGGTTAATGATGCTGATGCTTGGATGTTTGGTACTGACTTTGTCTGGTCGGAAGCGTATCTCATGCCAATGTGATAAATTTCAAAGTCGACATCATCCACAACATTGCAGCCAAGCGCAGACAACAACGAGCTTGTCACACAGTCAACCCCACCAACGACAGCATCATCCAACTCACCTACATCATTGCAGCCAAGCGGAGAAAACAACGAGCTCGTCACGATGTCAACCCTACCATCACTCACATTGAAGCCAAGCACTGGCAGTGACGAACTCGTAGCACAGCCATCGTCACCTACACTGCAGCCAAGCGTAGCCAGTGACGAATTACTCACACTGTCAACCCAACCAGCGACAACATCATCACCCAACTTATCATCAACGTCGTCCCCATCCGATTTGGCAGCATCCTTGTCACCATCCAAAACGCCATCAGTCAACACAAACTTTTGCGGAATGACATGGGAAGACCATGCACAAAATTGTGAGAATAGTACACCTTGTCCTCGGGGAGATGAATGTGCACCAGACGAAAGTTGCTTTTCTTCTAGCCCTTGTGCAACACTAAATGATGAAGCAAGTGCCGAGGGAGAATCGAATGTTGGAAATTTTTGTGGAACTGACTGGAGTACAATGATAGCGACGGTGAGTGAGAAATCGTGTGGGAACCTTGGAACCAGACTTGCTCTGTACTTTTCAAGATGTTATCTCATGCTCTGTTTCAATAATAGTGCAATATCGCGACAAAGTGTGATAATGGCGATGAATGCGATACCGCCGCTGGAGAATTCTGTTACAGAGATTTTGTGTGTGATCCTCCATTAACCCTAACGACATCGACTTCATCGGCCATGAGCGATAGTAACAGCACAGGAAACATGACATCAGATGATGCGAATGGAAATCCACTTGCCTCTGGCCAAGAAATACCGTCCGAGTTCTGTAACTTATGCGACAGCGATGGACAAATAACTCGGTCAGAGCCAGTCACTTACGATGGGAACGATATATCTTGTGGAGAATTCAGTTGGATATTCCTATCCGAGAACATTGCCGCAGGGTCTGAAAAATGCCTTGATATTCGTGCCCAGCATGGTGGCACTTGCTGCAACACAAAAACGACTTCTTCTTCAGGCGACGGATGTGATATCTGCAATGCAGAAGTTGATAAGCCGTGGAATGAAGTTCAATCGAAGAAGAGTGTTCAATTTGAAGGACAAGCGATGTCTTGCATCGAGCTGTCGGATAAGCTCCGTGCAAGATTCGAGCTTGCGAGTGACCAGTGTCTTGATTCAGCGAAGCAGTATTTCGATGATTGCTGGTAGGTTTCATTGCTGTTCATTCGGTTTTTGTTGTGCCTATAATCCTCTCACGTGACTTCTCGTCGGTTATTGCAGCTTTGAGAAGTGCAGCCTATGTGGCGACTCTGATCTTCTATGGGAAGCTACTGTGTTCTACTCTGGAGTGGAACTAAGTTGCCATGATCTCGATAGCAAAATTTTTGTTGAAAAAGGCATCGCGTCGGACACACCAACATGCAAAACGAGCCAAGATTCGTATTCTGGATTTTGCTGCCTTCAACCTCTTGTAGAGCCATGTGACATTTGCAGTATGAATGGAGTTTCCTTTCAGATGATAGACGACATGCAAATATCCTACGAAGGCAAGGCACATACTTGTCTCGAGGTGCACAATTCTCTGTACTCAAGGCGAGAGCAGTCCAGTGAACTGTGCATCAGCGCCCAAGGGAATTTTTTCGATCAGTGTTGCGATGATATCAGCAACCGTCAACCCATTTCTGATGATACTAAGTTCGCAGCTTCTCGATCTCCAACCACGAGCTTACCGTCTTCTAAGCCAACAGAACAATTTGAAAGTTGGTACACCGGTGCGCTATCGTCAGATTCGTCGATCTTGGTGTCAATCGGTCTTAATGTCTTACCTGTGGCACTTGGCTTATTATTGTGTGTTTAGGCAATAGATTCTCTTAACTTAATGTACCATATGTTGCTATAATTATCTGATGTACCGAAATTCTACACGAAGCATCTAACGACAAACAGCCCTGCAGGGAGGTCGACAAGCCGGTCCGACGGTGCAGTGGACAACACTGGTATCCACAACAAACATGACACCTAACTGTAGACACAGTTCAGAGAATCATCACATCATTTCTAACTTACAACACTTCGTTAACTACACGGTTGTCTCTGTCAGCATCAAGGATAATTTAATTGTCTTCTCTAGCACCTCTCCGAGGACGAACCTTTTCAGCGAGATCAGCCAAGCCACCCCGAGATTTCTTTTCAGATGACTTGGCTTTAAGGATGGATTGATCCCCAAGCGAGCCATCAGTATTGACAACGGGTCGATCCGGTTTCTTTCCCTTTAGTATCAGATCTCTTACTTCATCCCCTGTCAAAGTTTCATATTCCAATAGTGTCTCAGCCAACAACTTGTGCTCCTTGGAATGCTTTTTGAGAAGAGCCTATTCAAATAAATTGAAGACAAACGGTAAGTAATGAGAAATTATGTCAGACGAGAGCAAAAGCTACAAATGCAACAACCAGGGACTTACCCTCGCTCTCTCGTACGCCGCACTCGTTAAGCGTTTCACCTCCTCATCAATCTGATCTCTCATCTTCGAACTTGCATCCTGCTGCCCCGTGCTACCCCCATAATAAACAATTCCCACATTATCACTAAATCCATACTTTGTCACCATTGACCTAGCGATATTCGTCGCTTGCTGAATGTCCGAAGATGCCCCGCTAGTTACATTTTCGGTCCCAAAAATAAGTTCCTCAGCTATCCGACCTCCCATACACACATCCAACTCGGCGAGCATTTGCCTATAACTCATGGATGTCTGATCTCCATCGGGGAGCATAGTAACCATACCCAACGATTGGCCTCGTGGCATGATTGTTGCCTTGTGTATCGTCCGTGCCCCCTCCGTCAACACACCCACGAGTGCATGTCCCGCCTCATGATATGCCGTGCACTTGGCCGTCTCGGGCGTAATTACTGCAGATTTTCGTTCGGCACCCATGAGGATTTTATCCTTGGCCCATTCGAATACTTGCATTGTGATGGCATCCAAACCATCGACACTTGCCTTGACAGCCGCCTGATTCATTAGGTTGTACAGGTCGGCGCCAGAAAATCCCGTGGTGCCTCGGGCCAAAATGTTCAAATCGACATTCTCTGCGATTTTTGTCTTGGCCGCGTACATTTCAAGTATTTCCTTTCGTCCACCCACATCCGGTAGGGGAACGGCCACTTGTTTGTCAAATCGTCCAGGACGCAATAATGCCGTATCGAGCGATTCAGCAAAGTTCGTAGCACCAATGACAATAATACCTGGTTAGGACAATAGGACAGATTATGAAGAGCGAAGCGGGGGTAGGCGGGTCAGCGTGGGTGAGTGGATCTACTTATTTCTCAATTACTAAACACAATAGAGCCCGATTATCTCACTCACCACTATTCTCCTCAAATCCATCCATCTGCACTAGCAATTCATTCAAAGTCTGCTTCAACGCACTCTGATCTTTCAATTTCCTTGATCCACCGACGGCATCAATTTCATCAATAAAGATAATGGCCGGAGATTTTTGCTTCGCGGCATCGAATAATTCACGTATGCGCTTGGCACCGAGACCGACGTAGACTTCCTCGAATTGCGATCCCGATGCAAAGAAGAATGGAACACCAGCCTCGCCGGCAATGGCTTTGGCCAATAATGTTTTGCCCGTACCCGGAGGGCCTGTTGGGTAGGATATTATGTCAGAATGACATTATTGGGGAGTGTTTGATGAGTGAATGTCGCATTTCAAGACATTTAGTACAAAATAGTCAATGCTCGTCCGTCTCGAAAATAAACTCACCAGTCAACAACAGCCCACGAGGCAACTTCCCACCCAATCTCGTAAATCGATCCGGATCCTTCAAATACAAAACAATCTCCTCCAATTCCGCCTTGGCTTCAGTAACACCCTTGACATCATCAAATCGAACCGCACTCCCCTCGGCCTCTTGGATATGCTTCCCGTTGCCCATGGCACCCATCCCTCCTCGTCCGAGGCCCTGTTCGGTAAAGACTACGGTAAGTGCCGAAACCACCACAAAGGCAATAAGGACTTGTCGGGTTAATGCAAATAGCATCTCGCGCGTTTTGACCGGATTGTAACTTTGGACAAAGAGTGGTGCATTGGGTGACGAGCCACGAATAGCACCACCACCACCACCACCGAACATTCCTCCAATATTGGACGCTCCTCCTCCCATCATCATCATGCCCATGCCTCCCCCCGCCGCAAGAACACTCCCCTCGAGAATCTTGCCAGCTCGTTTGGCCATTTCTCCTCGCTTGTACTTTTCGCTACTCAATTCCATCAATTTATCAATGGTTGTGGAACTAACACCACTATTACCCCCCTGCTGCTGCAGCCGTTCTACAAATTTCGTCAAACCAAATTTATCCGCCTGACCACATCGCACCAACGCATTCAAATACAATAGGGCAATACGCTCATCGACCACAAAGTTCGGAAATTGTTCAAATCGCATAATGACTGCATCGGGATAATATTGCGATAATTCATGTAAGAAGGCATGTTGAGCGTGAATGTCGTGGGGGGAAGCGTTGGCAATCCGTTCGAGTGATTTTAAATGAATGTCCCGGCGAAGGTCGGTAAGGAAGGTACGTTGGCTGCCGCCAGTGTTGGTGTTCGTAGTCGCCAATAATAATGTTGATGTGGTGGTAGCGGCGGGGGTAATATAAGAAAGTGAGTGATAGGCTCTTCCCAACAAAGTCATGGAGTATTGTGGTGGTGGTTGATAAAGTCCGAGCAGGCTACTACTACCACCCATTCTTCCCAAGCCACCAGCAAAGGTAGCAGCAGCAGCAGCAGTTGATGACGACGACAGTAAACGTTGTAATTGTTGATTGCGAAGTTTCCGTTGCTCCTCTCTAGCCTCTCGCAGGAGGGTAAAATCCTGGTATTAGTAGTAGTAGTAGTAGTAGTAGTAGTAGTAGACGACATGAAATTGTTGTTGTTGCCACAGCATTAATCCCCAAATAAATCAACCCCCGAGAAATCGTAATGAGATTGCAATGTTATGGTTGTTCCAATAGGAGTAGTAAATAATGAAGGGGGCCGGCCAGGTAGGGTAGGGTAGGGGTAGGGGTAGTGCGTCACGAAGTTATTATAAAAAGATGGGGTGAGAGAGAGAGAGAGAGAAAGAGAAAATGTGTGTTGGAAGAAAGAATTATTGATCGGGCAATAAATATGCACGCATAAATAATAATCATTGCGACATAGTGAAAACGAGCCTCTGATATATATTTGACAAAAATCATAAAGCGCCCCTCCGTACTCGTTGACGTGTTGAACGCGAGATAATTCACCATCACGAATGAATTGATAGAGAGCAGCTGATCCCCAAATGCACCAATTCTCTTCAAGGTAATAACACCATGGCCACACAGAACAAGGAGCATCATCATCATCATCATCATCTCGTGACCTTCTCTTCTCCCCCCGCCCCGGCATATGCATCGCATCAGCAGGCATCAAACAGCCCTCTTTATCTCTGCTCCCCATCGACATCGACACCAACGACGCTCCCCCCCGCAAATATATCGACAAAGACAGCCCTCCCCCCCGACTTCGCCCCAATCTAATGACTTACATGATATCGCAATTGACCGGCGTGCATGATTTATTAGTTATATATTGGGAAATGCAATATATATTATGTTGGACGATGATGTGGCAGAGATTAACGATGAGTAGATATTATGGTGGAATTGGAATTGAAAGTCTTTTTCTTTTGGTCTTCTGCTTTTTTCTCCTGCTGTGCGTGCGTGCTCGTGATTGCTACGTGGCGCAAGATTTGGCGGGAACTTGTCCATGTTGTGTGTACATACAATAATTCTCTTCCTCCGTCTCGTGGCTACTCCTACTCAACATAACGATATCGCGGAATCGATTGAAATTCAAATTTCGAAATTAGACAACTTCGCGTAGGAATCAATATTACCCATCGCGAAGCCATTCAACTACGAGAAAATCAATAACTCTTCCCGCCATTCCACCACCACCATTCAAAGCCACCATGGCAAAATAGGCCACCATCTTCACGTACCGCTCCCACCAAAAACCAAAACCAACGCAGCTGCCCGCCTGCCGGCCCCCGCCTGCCGCCCAATCCCTATCCCTGTCCTAGCTATCCCAACCAACCCCACCAACCATTCTAACAAACCAAATATCTACATTATTATTATCATCACCATGAGGAACTCCTCCATCGCCGATCGCGATCCCTGTCCCTACCGCATAATCGAAGACATTGGCGGCGCGTTTGCCTTTGGCGCCATCGGTGGTGGCATATGGCACTTTGGGAAAGGCGCGTGGCAATCTCCCAGGGGCTCACGTCTACTCGGCGCCATTGGGAATACTGCCGCACGTGCACCGGTCATGGGAGGACAGTTTGCCGTGTGGGGTGGATTGTTTGCTTGTTGTGATTGTAGTTTGAGTGCGTTGCGACAGAAGGTGAGATTTGAGATTGATTGATTGATTGAATTGATACATATATATATAATGTGATATATTATCATGAATACTGGAATGTGTGCAGATGAATAACGGAGTTGCGCGAAGAATATGCGAATGCAATAGTATTATTCGCATATCATGAGCCAATGAATCAGCACCACAACTCTCATTCATACAATATTTCGACTGTGATTCTCTCTCTCTCTCTTTTATTTATTTATTGCGCGGTGGTGTACTTCAACATTCCACCAAAATACCAACACCAAACAAATTTGTTATATTATTATCATGACAGGAAGATCCATGGAATTCCATAATGTCAGGAGCTGCCACCGGCGGGATTCTCGCGGCACGTGCCGGTCCCAAGGCCATGGCATCGGCGGCAGTCGTTGGGGGGATTATATTGGCATTGATTGAAGGCATGGGTATATGGATGAATAATTACTTTAGTATGCCACCTCCGGGAATGGAAGGTAAGACAGCAGCGAGAGGTGCTATTTGTTGTTCATTGTTTCTTGGCATGAACCTGTCAGCTCTTGCATTTTCCTTCTTCACATTGCAAAATACTCTGCATCTCACAATAATTATCATTACCATTATTTTCTGTTGAAACGCGCAGATCCGAATGCCATGGCCATTGGACCACCCGCCAACGATATTACGGCTCCACCCATCTCGGGAGGACTGGGCATGATACCCACGGGGCTTTCCAGTAGTAGATCACCATCATCATCATCATCATCAACAACAACAACAACATCACAAAGTAATAGTGGCGGAATGATAACCATGGGAGGAGAGGGGGAGAGTGAACGATTTGATGCAGGAGGACACGAGACGACATTTTCGATGGGGGGCACTTCGTCTACTTCCGGAGAGAGTAAGAGTGGAGGCGGGTGGTGGCCGTTTGGTGGTAGTTCATCATAGACGAGTGGATTGGGAGAGAGTTTGATTGCCTCGGAAACATCAGAAGGGAGAGTGCGCTGTATGAATGAAACGATGGCCATTGGTATCAGAGTTCGTCGAGAGATTGAGAGGGGTCGCAGGGAGGCAACATAAGTCAACACTCATGAAAAGGGCAATCACCATTATGACCGACTGCAACAATAATAAAGATTATTGCTTAGAATGATAGTATGCACCAACAAATATTATTCTCGGGATGAAATAACACACCGACACGTCGTCATGTCACCGTCATCACTACGATACCCCCGACGATCCCCTTCTCTCTCTCAACGACTCTTTCCATTAATCTCCAATAACTCCACCTCAAAATTCAAATCGGCATTTGGTGGAATTACCCCCCCGGCACCTCGGGCACCATATCCATAATCCGAGGTAATACGTAACATTGCCTTCTCACCCAATGACATTTGCATAACACCCGTATCCCATCCTTTGATTACCTGACCTATCCCAATGGTGAATTGGAAGGGACGGCCACGATCGCGACTGGCATCGAATTTTTGCCCATTGGATGCGAGTGTACCACTGTGATGAGTTCATAGTAGGTGTTTGTTGTGTAGGCGAGGACGACATGTTTGTTTTCAAAATAACACGAACACAGGAGGATGCATCAATTACATTGGTGTAAGAGGGTCGATACTGGAAGAGCAAGCAAAGTATTCGACATATATCTTTGTTCCAACTCACTGGTAATGCATTGTCAATTTATCACCCGGTTTGGGGAAATTAGTACCATCGCCTGGCGAGATTAATTCCTGGAAGATGAAGAAAATGCGAGAAACAGAAATGGAAGATAAATCATCGACAACGATGATGAGAAGAAGTGAGAGAAGAGATGAGGCGGATATGGATGATATTCCATACAGCCCGATACCCACGAAGGTGAGCGAGTGGCTGAGAGAGGTACATGCACCGTCGCCGTCGCAGATCACATATCCATGCCATGCCCTATTCGCACATCATCCATCCAGACGGAGTAGGTGATGACATACAAATCTACACTGCATGAACAAACAGCATCATCTGTACTCGCCCTCCTCACGGTGCTGCAGAGAAAGGATTGGAGGGTCGTTGGTCTCACCGCCACCAACACCACCAAAAACTTCTTGCCAACACATTATGCGCGCCATCGCCATCGCCGCCGAGACAATTCCATTCTCATGCAAATCTCTCTCTCACTCTCTCGAACAATGCAAGTAAACACACACACACACACACACACCTTGGTTACTCCCATAATGCTGATCGCGATGCCGGTGATGGATGATGGTAATGATCTGTAATGATGAGATGATGAATGGTGAATGAGTTTGATGGGTCGGTCGGCGGCAGCCGGCAGCATTGCGTGCAGTCGTTTTGGCGGGAAGAATTTTGTGGTGGCGGGAAGAAATAATAATGAGTGGCGGACATACAACTTAACTACTTACCCAGGCTACCACAGGTACTCCTACGTACCTTCACAAGACACATAAGTAGTAAGTAGGAGTACCATGCATCCTTCGAATCGTCTACCTGACAATAGTAAAAATTCAGATGGTTAAGGGACCGACAACGTCATTCTGCGAAATCCCCAGCAAATACTTGGCGATATTGGCTACAGCAATTCCGTTATAAAATATCGCTTAATGAGTATACGTCACAACTCAGACCGACGTCATCTGCTGGGAGCATCTTCCAGAGATCCTCAGTCGCATCTTCAAGTATCTACGGTACATGATCAATAATTAATTCTCTGCATTTCTTCTTGAGAGACTGCAGCAGCTGCATGCAGCAACAGCCTGCAGTGCGGAACTCCATCACAACAAGCACTACATCATACAGGGACATCATCATCATGGCCATGCACTGGATTAAGTAGAAGTAGAAGTCGATAGGCCTTTCATATCTCTTGTCCGTGTTCCACCTTCACCCCGCAGACAGCAGTAGCAACATCATGGTCCAAGCCTCTGGTAGTAGAAACATGAATGAGCAATCCTATTGGATGAACGGTGGTGGTGGCGATTCGGGGATCATGATGCCGCCACCGCCGGCAGCTGGGAGAAATAATAATCTAAATCTGACCCATCCTCCCAATCTCAACACCATGAACAGCAACAACATCAACATCAACATGAATATTCAATCATCGAATCAGCAACTCGAACAACGGAGCAAGGAGCCCAGTAGTAATAACTGCAGTGGCAGTGGCGGCAGTAGTCAAGACGCTACTGTTCTGATGCAGATACAGATGCAGCAGCTACAAATTCAGCACATTCAGCAACAGCAGCAGAATGCTGCCGCGGCACTTCTCACGCAAGAAATCATGGCCGTTGCGTCAAATAATCATCATCAACGAATGATTGTCGACGGAGGCGAGGGGGAGAAGATGATGATGTCATTACCATCCACGTCATCGCTACCGTTAGTACCAACAACCACAGCTACTACCACTACTTCCACAACATCAACGTTGCCTTCATGCCTCTTGTCCGTCAGAAAAAATACACTACCAAGCCAGCCGCAGGCGCAGCCGCAGCCGCAGCATCGCGACAGCACCCTCTCATCCTCCACAAGACAATCCAAACTATCCTTATCTTCCAAAAGTAAAAGTAGTAGCACCACCACCGGAAGTAGTAGGAACAAGCAACAACGTCTCCTTCTCCTCCATCACGCTATGCAATGTACCGAATCTCATCCCTGTCCAGGAACACGACACTGCTCGGAAATGAAGGCGGTATGGAATCATATTCTCATTGACAATTGTCATGATCCAAATTGTCGTGTGAAACATTGTGTCAGTAGTCGGTATGTCATGAGTCATTATATGAGAAAGCAATCTTGTTCTACCAACAGGGTGAGACGTAGCTCATCTTGATGAGAAGGAGAGAGAGAGAGAGATTAGGTGTTATTTGAGTGAGAGGAAGTGGGGGAGAGAGGGGACGGGAGAGGTAGGTGTGTGTGTGTGCACAACCGACAATTTTGCAGATAATTCATGATCGTTTGAGTCAATAATCTACTAAATCTATTTGTCTGACAACGATGAACTCTCTCTTTGCTCTAATTCCCCCCTGATGCGTTATCATAACCTATCATTATCCACCCGATTCTCCCCTTGCCATTATCAAGAGACAGACCCAAATTGGTTCTCTCATTGTGCTGTTCTGCATGATATCCTCTCCTTTCCTCCTCATCCTCTACCTATCATTTCGCGCAGGGAAATGGGGCGCTGTCGATTCAGAAACCCAGGAGATTCTTCTCTATCATTACTTGTTATTGGTGAGGCTATGTTCTCTTTCTTTCATCATGTTATGCTATGAATTGGAAGGTAATGCACAGCCCATCTTTTGGAATAGGCACCGCGCGCAGTCAGCAAACACCTCCAAGACTTTCAGGAACATCACGAATCCCTCAAAATCAATCTAGTCATAGTCATCAAAATCTATCGATTCCTCACTCAATGCATAGAGTACACCCCTCCCATCTGCATCAGTATTGACACCCATGCCACCCTCGGTAGAGAATCCTTTCCCCATTCGATTCAATATCTTCACCCCATTCTTGAATGCTTCATCTAGAACTTTCACCCTGTAGAAATCATACCCCATCTCGCGCATGGACTCCATTAAACCCAACGCCTTCATTGGATTGCCACAACGTTCGTAGGATCGTACCGTCATGGTGTACAAGTCGACATCGGGGACGAATCCATCCTTGCGCATGTCGAGCAAC
This sequence comes from Discostella pseudostelligera, assembly GCA_036940085.1. Taxonomy (NCBI): domain Eukaryota; phylum Bacillariophyta; class Thalassiosirophyceae; order Thalassiosirales; family Thalassiosiraceae; genus Discostella; species Discostella pseudostelligera. The sequence goes on along the minus strand of JALLBK010000317.1, from coordinate 10,226 downwards.
AATGATTCGGCATAGCCCGGTTGGAGATTGGAGGAGAGGCAACGTATCAGTATATTGTACGTTTTGCGATTTGGCGTCACACCCGGGGGAGCATGCTTCGATTTCATCACCCTGTAAACAGCCACGGCCTTCTCCCATGTGCTGGCATCGTTCTTTGGATCGAGGAGACCCTTGCTTTCGGCCAGGGCGGAAATTACCGTATTGAATGTGGCAGTATTGGGAGCCAGCTTCTCATCAATCATCTTTCGAAGTAGAAACAGTGCTCGTTCTGGCTGTTGCGCCTTGCGACAACAGCTGATTGCTGCTCCGTAGATAATCTCATTCACTTGGATTATTTGTTCCTGACTGCCATTAGTCTTGCCACTACTAACGCCATCCTCGTTCTTTTTCCCTTCTTCCTTGACCATTCGAAACACTTTACTCGCCGCTTCAATATTACCGACTCGTTCACATGCCGTCATCAACGATCCATATGTGACAATGGTGGGCTCCATTCCATCCTCCTTCAATTGGCGCAACAAGTCGAATGCTCCCTCCAAATTATATCCCTCCGCACAGGCCCGAATAGCCGCATTGTAAGTCACGATATTGGGCCTCACCGATGAATTGGGTGACTTCATCGCTTCTAATAATCTCAATGCTCTATTCATTGGTAGTCGTACACTCTCCAAGCTGCCACCACTTCCACTAGCATCCTCCTCGTCTCGCCTCCTTGCCAACTTGGCACTAGCCGTGGCGCATGCATTAATCACGGCCGAAAATGTCACAACATTGGGCTGAATACCCTCTCGACGCATTTCGGATATCAATGACATGGCATGGATGTACTCTCCCGCCTCGGAACATCCGGCAATTGCTGCCGTGTAAGCCATGACATCGGGGGCACAGTCGGTACCGGCGATGGTGGAATCTTTTGACGACGACGACGATGATGATAACTTCTCCGCGGCCAACTTCCTAGCCGCAGCCACATCTTTCATTTCGCGTAAGAGACGAATTCCATCCTGCCATCGTTGTCCTCCCGGAGCGCGAGCGCATGCCGAAATAGCAAGACGATACGCCACGCCATCCGGACCACGGAGGGCCTGCTTGGCACCTTTGCGATGACGTCCGTTCGTGGTTCGGATGTCTTGTTGCTGGGTGGTGGCAGCGGCGTTGCTTTCAATGGTCTCGTTGTCGTCTCCCAGACGTTTCATTAGTTCTAGATATTCCAACGCCTCATCTGAGGAAGTTGTTGGGTGTGGTAAGAGGTCAGTTGAGATGAGTGGGCGAGAATACTATGATTTAATGAATAATGTTGTACGGTGCATTCTCTCTCGCTTCTTTGGGACTCACCGGCTAATCCCAACTGTTGACAAGAATGCAACACACTCGTCAATGCCATCCCATCCAATTTCACTCCATATTCCATCGCGGCCTTGGCCACATTGAGCAATGTTTCCCACTCTCCCGATCGTTCACATGCCGCCAGGACGGTACCAAAGGTTACCTCATCTGGCTTGGGTACGATGATGATACTACCACCATCATTATTATTGGTTTGGTCATCATGGGAAGAAGATGTAGAGTTGGTATTGACGTTATGATGAGGAAGTAGTAACAATTGACGATATGTCATATCATCTCGAAGCATTTCCATTGGTGCAAAATTTGGATTGGTCCGTTGCAATAGTAGCGACGATGACAATTCTGCTGATGACGATGACGATGAATTCGAACTAGAGGAGGGAGAGGAAGTGGAGGAGGAGGAGGAATGCAATATCATTTCACCCAGTAATTGCACCGCCATCTTCCATTCTCCCGCACGTGACATGGTAGATATGGCGGCATTGTATCCCACCACTCCCATCATTTTCATCATTCCAGTGGTTGTCGACGACTTTGATCCTGCATCATTATTATGTCCATCTCCTCGTTGGTATAGTTTCATTATCCCTCGATTCAGTACATCCAATGCCACCTTGACATTATTAGGAATGCCACTTCGACGACCTTCACTATTTTTCTCCTCATCATTATTATTGTTTGCATTGGCACAAGCACTAATCACCGTGGAGTAAATAACATCATTCAATTCAACATCTGGATATTTGGTTCCCTCTTCAAGTATAGATAGTAATTCCAAAGATGTGTCAATATCCCCATCTCGTGCACAACAGGCAAGGAGTGCACCAAAGGTGTATACGTTGGGAGATAATGCGCCACCGGACTTCTTTTTTCTTCGTTTTTTATTTGTTGGGTCTAGTGTTGTTGTTGTAGTTGATGCAGTTGTAGTAGCAGCAGCAGCAGNGAAGATTATGATGATACTGATACTGATACTGATACTGACAAGTATGCTGGGGATGATAAGATAGAAGAATGACAAACATTGAGTGAGTTCTTGTGATGATGCTTGCTCCTGCTTGAATGAGTTAAGATAAGTTAGGCCTCCTTTTTCCCTAACTCATGATCATAGTAACTACTGGCAGCAGGATGATGAGGAGTAGTAATAGAGTGTGGTTGGCCAGTTGGCACCCATGCTCATAACACATTGACAGAGGTGAGGGGCAACAAGGTGAGGAGGAGGATGATGGTGACAGTGACAGTGACAAGAATGCTAATGTGATGATCAGAATGATGGGACCAGGAGCAAGAAGAACACAAACATGAAAAGCATCATCAGTATGTGCAATGCACTGAGGGTGGTTGTAATGCTGATGATGCTTGATGCTGAGGATCATGAGGAGGAGCAGTGCAGCAGGAGAAGGGAGAAGCAGGATATGAGGAGCTCTGAGGTTAGCAAGGTTGGCAAAGATCCTTACTTTGCCTCATGCTCTCAGGACTCAGGATCCAGGATTCATTGGATTAAAGATATGTAACACAAAGATAGAAATAGAGATCATGCAGCAGCCAGGATAAGGAGCCACAACACATGAGGAGGAGCAGCAGTATGGTTTTTGAGTTTTGAGAAGAATTATGAGGATGATATGGAGGAGCAGTAATGGCAGCATTATGCATTATGTTGCTGAGTATCATTTCACTATGTGGGTGATGATGAGGATGAGCAGAGCAAAAGCTGCTGGGATGGATGCTGAGTAAAAGCTAAAAGCTGAAGAGGAGGAGCAGTGAGAAGCAGTGAGCAGCAGCAGAGGACTGATGAGGATAAGAAGGATAGATGGGAAGCAGCAGTAGCATGAGGAACACATGCTGAGTAATTGTATAATTTTGATGCTGAATCTGAGTATCTACATCTCCTATCATCTCCCATTCCTAGTACACCCTACACCTCCTACCACATTACTCCTACACCTCCTTCTACATGACATCCAGGACACCTCCTACATTCACTCCTCCTAGACACCTCCACATACTTCCTCCTAGTACACCTCCTTACGCCTGCTCCTAGACTGACTTCTAGTACACCAGCATGGAAGTAAACAAGAAACGTGTAAAAGTAAAATGAGTAGTAGTAGCAGCAGCAGCAGCAGTAGTAGTAGTAGTAGTAGTAGTAGTAGTAGTAGTAGTAGTAGTAGTAGGATGATGCCATTCTGCTGCTGCTGATAAGAGCACCATGCTGATTGGATGCTGATTATTGTTTTGAGGAGGAGGATAATCACAAGCAGGAGCATATCAAGCCAATGAATCATCCCAAGAGGAGTTGTCTTGAGAACATGATATTGTTGGACATCCTCTGAACTCATCCTGCTTCCTCCTACTTCTCCCTTCTCCTGTTGCTGCTGCTCCTCATGATCCTCAGCCCTTAGCACTCAGCATCATCACCATTCTACTTCTACTGTATGACGCTGCTTGTCAACACATTCTTCAGATCATCACCATCAGCATTTTTTTGTCACCGCCACCCATCACTGTCACTCTCCTTGTCACCATATCCTCACCACCCTCATCAATAGTAGCACTCATCTGCTGTACTAATTGTCATGCCTGCTACCCACAACCATGCCCTGAGTCATATTACCACTAAGAATGCCAATGCCAATCCTCCTGCTGCTTCTCCTCCTTTCTTCCTCCTCAAGGAAAAAACTCATCCTGGTGCTGCTGACAATGCTGCTGCTGATGCTGCTTCTCATGATAATCATTATACTCCCCAGCAGCATCATCACCAGAAGCACCAGCAGCAGCAGCAGCAGCACACTACAACCCTCAGCACAGTCATTGTCATCCTCCTCCTCCTGCTGCATAACCACTATCCCTGATCATCAGCATCATCCATCATCATCATCCTGGTTGTTGTCACTGCCTCCAGCAGCCTGCTCAATGTTAAAAGTCATCCATATCTAGTACTCCAAGTAATCAGTAATCATCCTGCTGCCAGTTGTCACCATGATGCATGACGATCATAATAAGCATCATTCCTCTGATCCTCATCCTTTGTCAGTATCCTAAAAACTCATTGTGCTCCTGCTCCTCACCCTCTTACTCATCATACTCCTCATGGACTACTAATCTCCTTCTTGCAGCACCTCCTCACACCCAGCATCTCAGCACCAGGCAGGAGCGAGGAGCAACAAGGAGCATGTCCTCATCACAGCAAGAGGAACCAGCAAGAACTTAATGCTCATCATCATCTGGGTCATGGTCTTCTCTCATCTTCTCTCAACAACAACTACCAGACTAGGTGATAGGTAGGAGGTGGATGCTGGACTGCTACTACTATCAGTGGTGTGGTGAGTGACAAGGATGGCAAGGCAGGAGTGAGGATCAAGCCAAGAAGAAGAAGAATCATCATCATCAGCAGCAGAAGGCAGCACAGCAGGCGGAGCAAGAACAGAACCTGCTTCGAGGAACCACACAGACAACAAGGAGGTTTAGGGACAATGAAGAGGAGCAGTAGCAGGACTAGTAGATGGATGCTGAGTAACAATGGTCAACACTGGTGAAGAGTGTGGGGTGTGGGTGATGGGTGATGTGGTTCGCATCTCTTTGCTTGCTGCTGCTCTAGACAGAAGACAGCAGAAGACAGAGAAGACAAAACGAAGAATGAAGGTGGAGTGTTGAGCTGCTTCCCACCATTAATTTCAAAATGGCGCGCTCTGAATTTCATAATCAGGAGTTCGCGTAAGTAATTGGACGGGCGCGCCATTTTAATTTGGCGGGAAGCTGATCAGTACCAATTCCTACGCTGGTCTCAACCCTTGAGCACGTGCCTGCCCCCCCGCGCTCGAATCTCCGCCCAAAACGGAGAGGTCGCAGGCTTGATGCATTCATTCTGCAAAACATTCTGCCGTCGCATTGCGTGCCTTGCGATGAATTAATTGATGGAGAGGCTCGTCGGAATAGGAGTGGTGGGCATCAACGATATCCCCTTCCTTTCCCCGTCTTCGCAAGCAATATACATGATTATGATGAGATGAGAACGTGCTCGTAAATCTTATGGCATTGTATGGTGGCATAAATACACCAAATACACTCCAACTCCAACCATGGATAGGGTTGCGGCAATGCTCCTCCTCTTGGGGCTCATCGTCGTAAGTAATAGTGTGTTCATTGCTATTATTTGTACTCTATTGCGTAGTGCCTTGAATTATTTCTCACCAGCATGATCACTTTCAATTTTGTGTATTGTTAATACACCCACACACAGACCACCGTTCTCTTCATGCTAGCACTCTTCAGCATCGCACCCATCTTCTGTTCCTGCCTCGCGGCACTCCTCTACATCCTGTACTACTTTTTAGCCAACGAATCCAGTGAGATACACCACGCACAGGAATTTGAGAATAGATTCTGGACATTGTTCGCCATGTTACTCACCTCGGCAAGCATATATGTAAAGGATTCCCCATTTTACTTTGGTGACAAACGTCCTGGATTGGGATTGTTCGTCATGCTAAGTGTAGCCTACGGAGTGCACATGTGGGATAGAATGCTCCATAGAAAAGAAATGAGTCGTCATGTTTCTGGATTGCGGAGGGGTGCATCGGCAGCACAAAGTTTAGTAAAGTTAAATGCACTGGGAATGTCGGTAGAAGATCAATTGGAACGCATAACTCTCGCCATGGCCAACATCGATCAACTATTGGTGCCCTCGACCATAAACAATTTCATCAATACCAAATTCATACTCAAGAATGAACGAGAGATTATATCGGTATTTGAGGATGCTCAACCCAAGACACTCAATTGGTTAATCTCGAATGTGAAATTGGCGTTGGTATTTTACAAGATTAAAGACCATCGCAATTTTCGTGGACAGCACCGTACGGAATTGATTGAATTGTTGGCGGTAGATCGTGTTTCGGTATTGAGTATACATTCCCGTGTATTATTACTACGGGCATTGCAATTGATGAAATTGCCGGCGAATCCTCGTGCGGAACATTGGGTACGGAATATTATACTGTCGACACATCAGGATGAATTGTCCGAGCTAAAAACAATGACCGACTCTGGGGGAGACTACTTTTGCATGAACAAGTTAATATATGACGACATACGATCCGAGACGGTCCGACAGGATATTTTGAATCACTTCAAGAAGGAGGCGGCGGTCCAGCAGGCACATATCGACATGGGCACACGGAAGGCACGGCAGCGGATGCAAAAGGGGTGGAGAAAAATTCTGTCCGATGTGGATGATACTTTGACGTCGAGTGGGGGATCATATCCTGCGGGGATTGATAAGAGATATACTAAACGAGTGGTGTATCCTGGAGTTATTGGACTATATCGAGAGTTGGACTTGGGCATACATGGTGCCGATGAATTCCTCTCGAATAGTGGCAATCTCGTCTTCCTCTCAGCACGTCCCCATTTGTACAAAGATATGAGTGAGAAGCACAATTTTGCCAAGTTTCAAAAGCTTCGTGAAAGAGAGGGAGTCGATGGTCGGGGAGGGTTGCACACAGTTCCTTCCCTACTGGCTGGTGATATCACATCCGGTCGGGAGTTCATGATGACCAACGACTTTGGACCGTTGGCGTTGAAGAAGTTTGACAACTTTAAGCGGTTTGTTTCGATATATCCAGAGTATCGACATGTGTTTATATGTGATAATGGACAAGGAGATGTACGAGCTGGAGAGATGATGTTTGACCATTTTCCCAGACACCTCGATGGTTTGTTTGTTCATTTGGTGCAAGACATTCAAAAGACTTATGGATTTGATGCTGAACGATGGAGGAAGAAGGGGTTGCTTGCCAAAACATGCTTCTTTACAGCATATCCCGACGCCGCTCTCTATGCAGCTACATATAGGCCGCCATTCATACGGATGAGTGGTCTTTGGAGAGTTTGCCAAGATGCCGCGTGGGATTTTGGCATGATTCCACAGTCACAATGGTCTTCCGAATCTCAGAAACGAGATCGAAGGCACGAGCTTAACCAATCTTTATGGAGGTGCAACAATACATTAGAACGATACGGTATGGAAACTGTGCCTCTGATCGAAAGCCCGCGACAGTGGGAAGATGGTGAGAAGGTGCGCACTTCGTACGGCATTGGAGTCATTCGAGGGTTTGACCCAGTGTGGGATCTTTATGAGGTAGAACTTGATCTGAGACCCCTAGATGTGCAAGTGAAAGAGCATGAACAACAGGAATCTATGAAGAAGGAAGCCGCTGCTGATACTCGAGGGGCAACAATGCGCCAATTGAGCTCTAAATTATCGGACCGAAACAAGACCCTCTCAACAGTGGTGGAAGAAGACGAATCAAAGTATATGTCACCTGCTACGTCTTTCGATGCATCAAGGTCTTCGTCAAGGCAATGTTTGACTGGAATTGAGCAATCGGCTACACTGTTACCAACGGTGGAAGATCGGATGTCCAACTCGTCGTCGAAGCATGAATTCACCTTTGATGCAGACTCGTTCGGGCGTAAGGCTCTACCGTCTCCAGTTCCAACGTTTGATGAAAGCACAGGAACATCAACTCTAAATGATGAAATTCATGGGAAAACTCCTAAGCAAGGTGTGGATCGAGACAAGTCGAAGAGTTCATTGACCCCCTTCCCAACGCTACGAAAGGATGATAAGAAGTCGAAGTTTTCGTTTTGGGTTACTGACAGCACGGAGGATACAGCGGACAATGTTGTTGTTGACAATCGAGCAATTAAGGCTGGTGGAAACGACGAACCAGCTCGAAAGAGGAAAGGAAATACTGCTCCTCGTGCTCCTGGGAAGTTTTATGCTAAGATTCAGGGTAAGGACGTATCAAAGTATTCACCATCCTCGCTTCCAAAGTTGCCACGAGATGACAAGAAGACAAAGTTCTCATTCTGGGCAGCAGATAGTGTGAAGGGTACGGTGGATATATATGTTGACAAATCAAAAACGAAGTTTAGCCCAGGGGAAAGAATTTCATCTCCGTATGGTGTTGGAATCGTCGTCGAACATCGTCAAAAAACACAGATTGTCGTCATTGATTTGTCAGGTCCATGGTCGGCGCGAGCATATTTACAAGAGAAATATGTTAAGCGCGATGGATCGGGATTTCTAGGAACAATCTTGCGACAATTCAGCACGTCACAGACATCTCCCAAACGCAGGCATGCAACCGCCGGCAAACATTCCGAACGCCATTTCCCTCATGTGGCTGGAACGCCAATATATAGTCCCTTTGGCGATGGAACAGTGATACGCCCCCTACCGGTAGTGAAGGAGAAGCCAGCGTCAGTGATATCTCCAAAATCAAAAAGTGAATCCAATCTGAATCAATTCACCACTATTGCTATTCGCCTGAACTCTTGGACGCTTCGAGATGGGAGCCACCCCACGCTCTACTGTACAGTTAATAGTGCAGATAAATGGAGAAGTAAGCCTCTTCCAAATCTCACACCAGGCCATCGACGTGAAACTAGTATTCTGTCTGTCATTGGAAGCCTTGTATCAGGCACTGTGGAGTCCATAAAAAAGATTCGTGTTCCCAGAGAGATTGAAACAAAACCGATCAAGATTGAAGCACGCAAATTTGAGAGGTACTACAAAGATGGTGCTGCTGTCACCACAACGTACGGCGACGGTACTGTTCAGTCATTCCGAGAATCCGATGGAGTGTACGTCGTCTCTCTGTTGACGAAATCTGGAATATCATGCGGAATCGCTTATCTCCGAGAGGACAGTATGAGCTACAGGCTGGCGAGAGGATGCATTGAAGGATATCCTGTTTTGACTACCTTTGGAAGCGGTGTTCTTCAGTCTGTGAATCCAACAACTGGCGTGCACAATGTATTTATTCCGTCATTTCGAGCAATGTGCTATCTACAACCAGATCAAGTGCTTCTACCACTCAAAGCCGCAGTTGGAGAAGACGTCTCCACTCCTTTCGGGGAAGGCAAGGTCTGCAAATATAGACAATCGGATGGCAAATATGAAATACGGCTTGGTTGGGGTAGCAATGCAACATTGTATGCGAGAGCCGAGACTTTTGATCGCATTGATGATAGATTAGAAGACAAAGGCGGATTTGGCATGGGCTGGATACTTAAATTCTTCTACTCTCGCGAAGAGGGTAAAGAGGAAGGGACCCAACGAAGTCGTAGCAACAGCTTGAGCATGTTGAGTCAGAGTGGAGTGAGTATGAAGAGTGATTACGGATAGTCGACGCGGAATTATGTTCTACAAAGCTGCTATCATCTATCCTTAGAAGACTGTTCATGATACCGACCAAACTGTGAAGTAGAGTGGAGCGGAATTGGGACTAGACTCATAAATATATTAGTTCCCATGACCCGCTGCCAATTCTGTTTTGGACCATTGTCAAAGGGGTTTTTGATAGAGCCATCTTTCGGACAGGATAGATGTTCCACTGTGGTGTGTCCAGAAAGAATAAGCGTCAAATGTGTCACGAGAATGCACATGATGGCAATTCCGACGGAGAGCATCAGTGGAAAAGCACCGCGCAGCACAATGTCATCATCGATTCGTCCTGTCTGTTGATACGTCCGCCATAACACCCAAGGCGGTGGCAAATCTAGCATTCCTGTGCCATAGACTGGGCCCATGATCCTAAATCCGTGCAATGTAATGTATTTCACTATCATTTTGTAAAAGGCAGATCCAAGTAGACAGCAGCCATACGCGCACCCCAATACAATATAAAATAGCAATAGGATAAACTCTCGATAATTGTTGAATCCGATGCAATTATTCAACCACGGACAATGATGGTCAAATTCTAGAACACACATATTGCAAACTCTGCAATGATGGCTCCGTGGAGGTCTTTCATGTTGGTGTTACTCCCCATATTGCAACTAGTTACCGTTTTGATATGGTCCGCGACCATATT
>JALLBK010000316.1:0-15274 GCA_036940085.1 Discostella pseudostelligera | reverse complement strand
TCAATTCATTCAGTTTGTGCCTTTCACTCAGGTCCCCAGCCCCCAGCTCAAGACAAGCGAACACAAGCGAAGCACGCGTTTCATTATTTCTCATCGTAGTCTACGTCATTGTGACGTCAGAGCCAAATGGCACGTGCTTACGATTGGCGATCGTAGGTGCAGTACCAAACAGTACCAAACCCATTCGCTAAAGCCCTTGCACGTGTTTGGTGTTGGTTGGGTTGACTCCGTCCGGCCTTCTCCTCTCCACACTGCCGACTTCTTTCCGACTCCACTCTTCCTCTCTCCACCACCCGCCGCTCGATGAATCTCATTGCTTCCTCTCCGATGATCGCGTGAGAAATCAGTGAGAAGCATGTCGAACAACAAAATCAATTCGAAGCCGATGTATGTCAGTAGCACTGATTCATCGACCTCATCGACCTCAAGTGCATGACTGCTATCATTATTATTTCCAACTCCAAATCTCCAAACCTATTCGTCGGATAGTACAATCGAGAGCAATACCATGATGATGCCGTCATTGATCAAGACGAAGAAGCGCCGCCAAGTTCTGCCTGCGCCATTACCCTGTCCGGCATTGTTGGCATCGGCGAGCACAAGCAGCAGCAGCGGCCGCAGCTGCAGCCACTGCAGCAGTAGCCGGAGCAACAGCAGCAATAGCAGCAACAGTATTCCCATTCCCAAGTCTCACATCCATCGCACCCCCTCAGAGCTTCAGCTTGCCGACGAGGTCCGTCGAGCCGAGTACGACGATGTGCGAATGTACGCTCGTCTTTTGACGGGTATGCAGTATCAACTTCAGCGCGATTATCGAGCCAATGGAGGTGTCGTCCATCCATTATCCAAGAAGAGTCTGCAGGGTATTGTCAAGACCAAACATGCTACCTATGATGAGATGGATGGAGAATTGCACATTGAAGATACCGAGAATAGTAGGCTAGCCAACCAACCTATTTTACCATGGTCGACGCGAATGGTGCGAGATGGCATAGCGCCGTCACAGTCGAATAGTAATTGGTCATTATCTACACTTGATTCTGTGGAAGGTCAAGATGAAGACGTCGATGGGTTCGTATTCGATTTGGAATTGTAGGTTAGTAGTAGTATGACATGATAGTATTAGGTAGCACGACGTCGGCCACCGCCGCTACCCTGTTTGAAGTCAAGTCAATAAGTCGAGCGACCTTCCACACCCGAGATGCATCATCCCAGGCAACATCTATTAGAGAGAAGAATATGCATGCTCAATAATATCAAGCGTCGCCAAGTTTAGAACTGTATAGACGCATTGTCCTATTTCCTACCGAGAGGTATAAATTCATCGTCCATACAGGGATGGTGGATTGAATCTTCGATTGTAAACTAATGAAAATACTTTAGCAATCATTCAGACAACTGATATTGTAGTAAATACAATGCATTATGCAGTCGAATGATATCGTCGCCTCTGACAGAGAGAGACGATGTGGTGGCGGACCGACGATGGCGAGGTACTATGCGTCTTTACTGGCAAGATTTGGCGGGAGGCACATGACGTCATGTGGATGTATTTTGGCGGGAACCTTTTGATTTGGCGGGAGATGAAAAGATTTGGCGGGAACCACTGCCACGTGCACCGGACGGACGCGCGCTACACAGCATTTCGATTTCGACTCCCACCGGCAAAGCGGCAGGCAATAAACACCTTCACCTGCACAGAAAATCAAACCCAAGCACCCTACTGTCATCCATGGCCCACCACTACCAAGCCTGACGCAATCTCATCTCATCGACCACTACTTCAACAATGCCCGCCGCAGTACATCAAAAGCGAAAGCCATTTGGAGCTATAGATGGAAATGCTCGTTTCGCGGAGAAGCGGCCGTCGTCGTCGTTTGCGGCGGCGGGGGTCGATGTTCGAAAGTCAAAATCCAGTGCAGCAGTCTCGTCGTCGCTGTCATCGCAAAGCAATATCTTGAAGCAAGTCATCCGTGGGACCAACCCAACCGATCAACAATTCGATTCAAAAGCTGTAGAGCAGCGCCGCGATTCTAAAACACCCAAAACGAGCAATCTCAGTGCCACCGGCGGCGCGTACAACATTCACATGGAGAATCTACGTGACGTCAAGCCACGAGGCGGCAAGCCGAAGCCGGAGCCACCCAAAGATGCTGCGCAACATGGCTTAGATCCTTCACCACTCAAACTGCCTGATCCAATAGCATCATCATCTTCTTCAAATAATAAGTCTCGAAGATTGACGATACAACGCCAAAATAGCAAGTCGAAGGCGCGGGATGGCGATAGTACCGATGGATTTGTCTCAGCTTCGTTGAAACGCTTGTTTCCATCAAAGACTTCTTCCAAGCATGAGCAAACTATCAAATCTTCTCGTTTGGCCTCTGCCAAAGTAGCTCCATTTGTCAATAATTCATCGAGGAGTATAGATCCCATTGCAAAAGGCGAAGTAGGAGAAGAAGTCCGCGGTGTTGATGCCGACGAAGTAGTGGAAGAGACGCTAGGAATATCTCGGATGAACGAACAGAATCGGTCGAGTCATCCACATGGTAAGTGCCAATCGCTTTCTTTTCTACAAGGCGAATTTCATTTCTCTGCACAGAACTAACACAAATTGTTCGATCTCGCAACCACTTTGGCAAAACAGATGTCCAGCCACCAAAGACAGGACGCACCCAACCAATCATTCCGCAGCAACGACATGAGAAACCGACTGACNGATGTCCAGCCACCAAAGACAGGACGCACCCAACCAATCATTCCGCAGCAACGACATGAGAAACCGACTGACGGCCTGGATGAACTACTAGATCGAGCCAGAAAGGGTCCCACCGACAACAAACGAGTTCTCGATGCAATGCTTACCAGCGGATATGGTAGACGGACTCTCGGCCCGGATCCTACCGTGAACGAAGCATCTATGGAACCCATTGTTGGAACGGTTATTGGAGGTACTTCTCTGAAGAGATCGACTTCCGTAGATGAGAGTGAGGTGACAACGATTGATTATACTCTGGATTCGTCACAAGCATCCATGACCACCTGTTTTGATCATGGCTTGTCCGGTCGAAACGGTTCCATTGCCGGCAAACAGATTAGGGGAGCTATTGTTCGATCCGCGGTACCACCACCGTCACCGACGAAGTCGCAGATCATGTCTTGGTATCAGGGAATTCAACGCACCAGCGCCATCACCGATAATCGTCCACCAACCGAACAGAATCCTCCAGGTGTCAAGCCTTCTATTTTTCGAATTGCAGTACCACCACCACCGACTTCACAGACGATGCCTTCGTATCAGGAAATACATCGCACCAGCGCCATCACCAACACTCGTCAACAAACTGAGCCTATTTTTCGAACTGCGGCACCACCACCTCCGTTGTGGCAGGCGATGCCTCCGTATCAAGAATTACATCGTGCCAGCACCATCACCATCACAAACACTCATCAACCAACTGAGCCGAATCATACGGTGGTGTTCCAACCTCATCTCCCCGCCGGGTGGAAAGTGCGATGGTCGAATACCAAACAGAAGCCGTACTGGGTGCATCCTGACTTTGGATCGACGTGGCATTGCCCAGGTTTGATTGTTCATGATGGATACAAGACAAGTGGCTACACGGCTCAATCGGCGCTTCCGGCTGAGAGGGACAACACTAGCGTGAGGCGTAATAATGATCATATCAGCAACTTTGAAAATACAAATCGCACCGATCAACATAAGCAAGAGGGTCAACCCGCCTTTTCGAGTGGAGTCAATGAAAGTGAATCCTACACCATCGGAGCATGCCAAAGTCAAGCGGCCCATCCTACAGAGGTGTCAGAATGGAACGGTGCCGGCAACATCGATCACTTTTTTCAAGAGGGTCCAAACACCTTCACGAACGGAGCCAACTTCAACTACGAGAGTGAATCCTACAGCATTGGAGCACGCCCAAGTCACTTGGCCTATCCTGAACAGGTGTCAGGATGGAACGGTACCGGCAACACTATAGATAACAATGATTTCGATCTGGATCCAGATGCTGGTCGGGCAAGCATCGCAAAATGTCTCGATGGTTCTTCGGCGGATGTTTCGTCTCGATGCCTGACTCAGGAATTTGAAACCAAGCGCGATGGAAGTACCATCAATGACAATGGAAATAATGGTGCAGTCGAGTATGACCAAGATTACGCGAGTGTAGGAGAGGTCAACGAGAAAGAAGATGACGTTGAAGCGAATATCGACAACACTGATTACTGGGACACCGGGGAGAGTATCTTTGACACTGTCTCCGACGAGGATAGCGACCTAATCAATGATGAGGAGGTAGAAGTCAATGCTGCAGTGAAGCATAGCCGAAAGTATGCGTCTCCGTTATCAACCATCAATGAGTTTCCACGAGGATCAGCATGCCAGTCAAGTGAGGTCTCGCTCGATGATGATTCAAGCGTCAATGAGGATCCCGACAGATCAAACGAGAAGCAGACATTTTCTCCAATTCCTTCGTTTGATGGCTCCGATGCAAGCGGTAGTGATGACAATAGTGCACTGGATGAAATTGGAAACATCGACGTAGACAATACTGCCAAGTCTCCTGTCAACTGGGAGTCTTCTAACAAAGGCGGATATGACAGTGATGATGCTGGAAACATCGGCGTGGGCAATTCTGCAAAGTCTCCTGAGAACTGGGAGTCTAACCAGGGCGGTTTTGACTGTGATCACTACGATCTGGATGCGGAACCGAAGGAGAAAAGGAATGCATCATCTCCGCTATGCCGCGGTCGAAAGAAGAAGAGTTTCTTCCCACCCGGCCCACTATGCTCTTTGCAGTTCTTGGAAGAGATTGAGAACGATGAGTTCAATACACCCCTATGGAGAAGGATGAAGCGCAAGAGATCAACTCTTGCATCGGTAAAGGCTCAGAAGCAGAGGCAGAAACAAAGGCAGAAGCAGAGGCGGGCCACCTTGTCTTGAGGAAATTGGTTTACATGGAGTTACCTTCTTCCTCTTTCCGTTCATTATCAACTGACATTGAGCTTCACTGCATACATGAACACGACGCATGTTACTATTGGATAGCAGTAATATCAATAATTACTTATTTTTAGATCTGCGGCCGACCGCCGAATCAATCATAACCAAATCTCTGCCACATCCTTCGTATCGAAACGTTGCGCGCATGCAGGACACTTTCGACTTCGGTTCTAATGAAAATTGCGAGGTGTAAGTTTAAGGTCAATGAAATTGGGCCGTCAAATGATTGGAACTCACCTTAATGTTGACATCAACGCATTGTTGACAAAACATATGCCGGCATCGCAGCAAGATACAATTCTTCTCGCGCACATTGCAGACCGGGCAATGGATTCTACCTGATAGATATTTTACTTGGGTAGTCAATTGTTCTGTTGTAAAGGCCGGTACCGCAGAGTCTGATCTACCGGTTATTGATGCTGCCGCCTTCATTGCCGACTCCATGGCTTCTTTTTTCACCACAGCTAGAGATTCCATCATTTGCTTCTTCTCTTCGTCCTTTCTGTTGGATTCGGAAACTAGGTCATCACATCGAGTTCGCGCTGCGCCAAGATCTTTTTCAATCGATGCCACCTTCTCTTTTGACTGAGCCAGAAGGACTTCAATTTGTTCTCTCTCCTTACGAAGAACTTGGCATTCCTGTTGCAATTGTTTAATTATCTCGTCGAGAAGCTTCGAAGCATCAATGAACGACACAGATTACGGTTAGTGAAGTGATGCAATTTCATGTGCGAGCAATAAACCACACATTCGCTCGTACCTCTTTCTCTTTCACGGCTTCTTCACCAACTCTATCCTTAGCATTGGATGCCAATCGAGCAGCAAGCGATAACTGTTGCGCAGCTTGTGCCTTTTGCTTAATAATAGCATTTTCCTTCTCCAACTCTTCATTTCGCTGTTTGAGGTGTAGGATCGTGGACAATGACTTCGCGTTCATATCATCTTTGTCAGAACTCTGCTTGAGTAATCTGGCGTTTGTTTTCATTAAAGCGTCTCTCTCTTTCTCCGCTCGCTGCGTGAAGAATAGGAAATAAGTATGTGAGGGAAGGGAACATTCCATATATGTCACAAACAGTAACAAAAGATCGCACCTCCTGTTTCAATTTCGCTTGATCTTTACTTAGGACTGCAGCCGAAACCTCCTTCCTCGCCCTCCGATAATCTCGTTGAAGCTTCTCAATAGCTGGGTCGCTGTTTGACGAGTTGCCACCTGTACTCGACTTCTTGGATGAACTCGTCGGTGATGTCAGAGGATCAGTAGCAGACGTTTCAGCCTCCTTTGTCTTCTCCCTAGTGGCAACCTTCTCGGCGACCATTTTCGCATTCTTCGTCCGCAGGTCCTCGAGTTTGCTTTGAAGCTGCTCATTCATTTTATAAGCATCGGCGAGGGAGGTGCGCAATGTCTCTACTCGGCTTACTGCTTCCATCGCCTGCTGCAATTTACTTTCTATTTCGACTGTTTTCTTTGTGTTACTGAACAAATCGGTACTGCTGCAGTTGTCATCGGCGCTTGTATCCCCGAGTTTGAGAGCAGCAGCGGCAGCAGCTGAATCAGCCTCTGAAAATTGAGTGATGAGCTCCATCCACCGACGGCCGTGTTTCTCCTCCATATCGGCCATAGTCTTCTTTGCAAGTTCAAGGTCTCCCTTGACCGCGGACCATTTTTCAATTATGCTTTCATGTGCAGTTTCTAGCTCCTTAGCTCTCCGTTCTGATGCTCCAAGCTTAGCCATGATCCCAATGAACAGAGGGGATTTACGAATGACATCATCATCAGGGTTATCGGTGCCACCGTCTTTCGGAACAAGTAATGAATTAATTTGTTTCAGCAGCTGTTCTCGTTCGGCACCAAGCTGAAAGAAGCAAAAATACAATCCGAAACCAATGGTGTCAGATGCGCGACGCTGGGTAAAATGTGTGGGCATTCTGGACAATTATTGTTGACACTCACCTCCGTAATCATTTTGTCTCTTGTTTCGGCAATCACCTGTACGTCCTGCAAGCTCTTCTTCAATTGAGCTACCTCCTCTGCGTTGGAAGCAAGTGAGTCCTTGGACTCGCCCCCCACAGTTGCCGAAAAGGCCGGACTGCTCATGGCGCCATCCACCGAAGAGATCACCGCGGATGTAGGGCCATGAGGTGATGACGCAACATGTTTAGTATTCATCCCATCGATCATGGCCAATGTTTCCATGAACGATACACCATTATCCTCCTTTTCTACAGCCTTTAGTACCTCTTCCACAGTCATCCGTCCACTAGCTAGTCGGTACAGCCCCCTTCGGACTCGTCGTTCAGATGCCGCCGCTTCATTACGAGCATTCGCCATTTCTTCCAATTTCGACTCAGTCAATATTATTTCAGCCTCCAACTTGGATATCTTCTCTTTTAATATAGGGACAGACGATGCAGCATCGATATTTAATGCCCCCTGAGCAGCAGCTGCGGTTTGCAATAAACCCAAAACGCCGTCCCTCAAAATTGCAGCTCTAGATGCTATGTCGGCGGCAAAACTCTCCATTTCTTTCAATTGGAGTTTCTCATCCAGGAGTTCATCATCGTCCTCCACCTTGATAGTACCCTTTGAATAACTCTCAAAATTATTAATGTCATCAACATGATACTGGGGATCGGGCGGTGGATGTTCATTACATTCAAGCTTTGCTGTGTTGGTAACGAGACTTTGAATGGAACGAAGGAGAGCATTTACAGTTTCCACATCAGTTCCTGATCCTGTACACGCCGGTGTTGACTCTCCAGCCGAGTACGATATCGCCTGTTTCAAGAAGAAGTCATGATTTAGTACACGGAGCACACATCCGAAGAATTGGACGATGAAATACACGCACGGACACACCTGATTCAGTAATTCGTTGGACTCAAACTCTTTCCCAATAGCACACTCCATACCTCTCCACACCCCACCCAATTCCCCAATCATTCGACTTGCCATTCGACATTCCCTCCTTCGATATTCACGCTCTCGTTCTAACAAATATATCCTTCGTCGATAAGTATACAATTCCGAAGCTAATGATACATTCTGCAGTTTAAGATAAAACCCTGAATTATCCGCATCGTCTTCGTCGGTGCTATCATTCTCTTGCTTTGTCGCGGCAGAAGACGTTGATTTTCGCGGTCGACCAGGGCCCCGATTCTTGGGTGTAGCGGTGGTGGTGGCGGGGGCATCATCATTATTCTCACCTACTGACGACATCCCCAGGGAGGAGGAGTGATAGGCGTCCGTATTTCCGGAGCTAGATGCATTGGGAGGACTCCGCGGTCGTTTCTTGCTCGTAGTGGCGGCGGCTACTGCTGCTGCTGTCGACGAGTGTGATTCCATAACCATATCCTCTCTACTCCCTCCGCCTACACTATTACTTTGGGGAGAGGCGGATACGGGGTTCATAAGTAAAGAAGAGGTGGATAATGTCAAATTCGTTCGGGGTATTTTCGATGGATGGTCTGACAATCCCCCAACATTACAACTGCTTCCAACTCCATTCATGCCAATGTATCCCATGGAAGAGGGAGGAGCACTGGGAGGGATAATTGGATCCCCCATCTCTTGCTTGACACGTTCGGCAAGTGCGCGTTTCATGGTAATTTAATTCCCCCCAAAGTCAATGAATAATTTTGTCGCGTATAAAGGTCGGAGAGTAATCACAGCGTGTGGTCAAGGGATGCAAAGTTCTCCTCCCCAAAAATTAAGATGTAATTCCGCTGAAAAGGCAAAATGAATCGAAGACGGACGTCAGATTACATTAGATATGATAGATGAAAAGATGTGTCACCAAACAATAAAAATCGCGATAAAACCATCAGCAAGGGAGAGGGGAGCTGGGGATCTGCACAGCAGACAGAAACTCGGTGATCTTTTCATAATAATTGGCGGTAGCAGCCCTGCGACGTTGCGTGAGAGTCATCAGCCTATCCGCTGTCGGCGGTATGATTGCCCAATATTCAAACTAGTAGAGAGCACAAAATGAATAAGTATGACATGGTCTATCCCACCTCCCCCCACATCTTTCACCCCCTCACTTCCGCCCAATAAGTTGTTAGCTTCACGCGCAAATAATTAGTGAATACCGGCTCGAGTCGATCTAGGTATTATTTACGGCTCATGATGATTTGGACCCTCAGGTGACACATCCCAATGGCAATTTTTTCCATATCCATCCACCCAAAATTCGTTGACGGGCAGGCCCGGACATAATATCAACGCCTAAGCAGAAATTCCGCCAACACAAAGCCATCATATTTGAACTCACTCTATTCTCTCTAGGCACTCAAATAATAAAAAAGGGCCCTCTAATTGATCTGCGCCTATGATGAGGGCAATAATCGCATGGTCAAGAAGATCCACTTCGTACTATGATATTGTGCTGTCGTCGTCGAAGTGAAGGTGAAGTGCACTTGACTTTGCTTGTGATTTTGGTGCTATGGTGCTATGTGTGCTTCTGTACGTCTTCGCCCTAGTAGGACGTCTGGCCGCCGACTGTGAAGCATTCTCCACCACTGTTTTGAGCACGTCTGTCTGTCGTTCATTTCCCGCCACAATGACGCTCCGATGCTCGCCGCACATCCCGCCCCCGAAAGATCCACCACCTTCCACCTCATCAATTCATCGATAATCGATTCACCGTCGCCGTCGCTGTCCATGGCTGGGGCTGGAGGTCGGAAGAGATAGGCATTGCAATTACTACCTACTGGCTCCAGTCGACTACTATTAACTACCCTACAAGAACACGAACCATGACGCAAACAATTCTCATTGGCAAGAATCGTCGCATCACCCTCGATGAATTGTACGCCCTCTCATGCGGTGAGGCCAAGTTGGAGATGACGATTCACTCTGACTCTGGCGGTGCTGGGGACGGTGAAGCCGACGCCAGCAATAACAACCAGACGAGCGAATCTGGGGGAGGAGCTACTGCTAGCGAAGATGAGGAGTCATCATTGTTACTAATTGCGGCATTGAAGAATCTCTCGCTAAATTCGGGCGCCACCACAGCTGCAGCTACAGACGCAGCAGCAGCAGCAGCAGCAGAAGGAGGAGGTGAATTATTGTCCGAGGGGGCAACCATTGCCTCATTGGCATTGCTCTCCTTAACTCTCTCCCAAGGCCGTGTTATTCGAGGGGGAGATTGTGCAAGCCAACTTTCGTCGGCATTGGTGGATTTGGTCAATGCCATTCTATTGCTGCGTGACGAGGGGGGACCTGGGGTTGTGTTACCTGCCAATGGAACGGAGTTTGCAAGTTCAGTCAATGCACTACTACAAAATCAGGACGGGGTGATAGCCGTGGAAGACAAACCATATCTTGGTCGATTGATTTTGCTTGCCAGAGTATCATTGATGTTGGCTCAGGGTACGTTTTACTTCGCAAGTACTCTCTGCATCGACTACACTACGTTCGAAACTCATTACATGTTCTGCATTCACCTTTCATCTTCATGCAATCTATTCACAAACAGCTCGATTGCTCTCCTCCAAATATGTCAGTGACGTTCTATCCTCCCTCTCCGTAGAACGACTTGGACAATATCTGTCACTGGATGCATACTCGACGCAAAATTATGATGAATTGCGCCCTCATCGGGGATGTATCGAAAGTGCATCGGTCTTACGAGCATGTTTGCAGGGTTCGACTTTGGTGAATGTCACTCGAAAGACTGTGGCTGCTGCTTCAGCTGCTACTGCTGCTTCTGCTGACGGGCAATCCAACCAACTACTACTACAGGAGAGCATCAAGTATTCCAAGACGATACCACAATATCATGGTCCAGCCCGTGAGGCGATTGTTGCGGCATGCAAAACGATGGAGCTTGAGATGAACTGTTCGGAATCTTCTTCGACAGAGGAAGATAATTTCGAGGTGGATGATACCGTGGCCATGTTGGCATGCAAGTTTGCTTTGGAGGGGGTGATTGCCATGATCAATGGAAGTGACATGCGTGTCGCGGGAACAAGGGCGATAACCATCGCAATTACTACTACAGCGATTGATAACCTGGCACAATTGGCAACAGAATTGGAAGTAGCTGTCAAAGAACTGCAAAATGCACTTGAAAATGAGGCAAGGACTGGGCGTGTTTTCATCATGGAAAAACTATCAGAGAAGGAGGCCGAGCTCAAGGCCAAGGAGAATGAAAAGGCAAAGAAACGTGCGGATGCTGCCGCAGGTGAGGGTGGTACCATTGCCAATAATGCTACCGATAAGGATGAGTTTGATGGCATGTCGGAGGCACAGAAAGCCAAGATACTTAAAAAACGTGCAGAGAAGGAGGCCAAGGCCGCGGCGAAGCGGAAGGCCAAAGAAGACAAGGCGTCGGGAGGACAGGCAGCTCTATCCTCCATCTTTGGCACCGGTACCGCCGCAGTCTACCCATTGTTATCGAAATCCACCAACCTATTGGATAGGACGCTTCTATCCGAATTAGAAAAGGCCATTGACGGTCTGTTATCGGGAGGGATGCAACGAAAGCCGAAGGTTCCCAAGGGTACACGCGATTACCTCCCAGAGCAGATGTCGATTCGAGACAAGGCATTCACCATCATTCGACGTGTGTTTAAACGTCATGGCGCTGTGGAGATTGATACGCCTGTATTTGAACTTAAGGAAACGCTAACTGGCAAATATGGAGAAGATTCCAAACTGATTTACGATCTTGCCGATCAGGGTGGGGAGATGTTGGCATTGCGGTATGATTTGACTGTGCCATTTGCACGATTTTTGGCGGTCAATGCCGTGGGGAATATTAAACGATTTCACATTGGCAAGGTGTACCGACGTGATCAACCTGCTTTGTCGAGAGGAAGATATCGTGAATTTTACCAATGTGACTTCGACATTGCCGGGGTGTATGGTCGAATGGTCCCCGACTCGGAGTGTCTGGCGGTGGCGTGTGAGATATTGGATGCATTGCCTATTGGTGACTTTGGTATTAAGTTGAATCACCGTAGGCTGTTGGATGCTATTTTGGACATTAGTGGTGTCCCCGCGGATAGATTTAGGACCATTTGTAGTGCCGTCGATAAGTTGGATAAGGAACCGTGGAGCGAGGTCCGGAGGGAAATGATCGAGGATAAGGGTCTTGCGGGTGACGTAGCTGATCAGATTGGCGAATTTGTAGTGCTGAAGGGCAAGCCTTGGGAAATGTATAAGTTGTTAACTGAGGGCAAGAAGTTTGGCGATCATAAGGAAGCTGCAGAAGCAATGGAGGATTTGCGAATTTGCTTTGAATACCTGGAAGCGATGGATAAGCTCCAATTCATATCTTTTGATTTAAGTCTCGCACGAGGACTTGATTATTACACTGGTGTGATCTATGAGGCAGTCTGCATGAATGGCAATACACAAGTAGGAAGTATTGGTGGTGGTGGCAGGTATGATAACCTTGTATCAATGTTCCAAGAAGCTGGGAAGGTGACCCCTTGTGTCGGTGTGAGTGTCGGTATTGAGCGTGTATTTACACTTATGGAGGAACGGTAAGTTCTATTGTATGCTGTTATCAAAGCTTTGTAAGAGATATGTCTATCAAATGGTTGCAGTTCACTAATTCATTTTTACCGTTATATGTCATGCAGTCTTCGTCAAGAGCAAGGAGGATCAATTAAGCAACCAAATGTGGCCGTGCTAGTAGCATCTGCTGGCGATAATCTCTTGCGGGAGCGCATGAAGCTTGCTAAAGTTCTTTGGGACGCCAACATCTCTGCAGAATTTAGTCAGCAGGAAAATCCCAAACTGAAGTTCGAAATTGCCAATGCGTTGGATAGGCAAATTCCATTCATGGTTATTGCCGGAGAGGAAGAAGCAAAGGAGGGCAAATGTAAGGTGAAAGATTTGAAGGCTCGAACTGAAGAGACCGTTGATGTATCAGATTTGGTAAAGACGTTGCGAGAGAAGGGTGTTGTGCCCGTGGGCTGTGAGTTTGCGATGGAGCTACTAAACAGCGAGCGCATGTGAGGTAGTTGCTCGAAATGTCACATAAGCTAGCAAGGTCAATGTCCTCCACGCCACTTCAAAGTTGCCCAATTAAGTATGGATCCGATGGCAAAGCAACCGACGGTCACATAGACGCGCATCTGGCGGCTAAGGTCGATCCGTGTCGAAGTACTTAATTCTTTCGTCTCTTCCACCGAGCGATGAAAAATCCATCACTCCCACTTTTAGAGGGCAGAAGATTAATGGCATTTGAACATCCTTCCTTGAAAAATGCTCCACCTCCATCGTCGTTCATGGTGTCATTCTCAGCATAGGAATGACCATCGCTCGTGACAACTGGAACAAAGTCCCATCTCTCGAATCCACCCTCTCGATATATATCCGATGACTCAAACATTTTTGCCACACCTTCATTCTCCTCTCGAAGTATTGAGCACGTCGAATACACCAATCTACCCCCAGCTTTACCAACGAAGGACGCAGCCTTTTCCAATATTTCCAACTGCAACTTGGGAAGAGCGTCGTATATTTGCGCTTCCGTAAGGTCCCACCGCTGCGAGGGTCTTCGGCGGAGGACGCCGGTACTGGAGCATGGTGCATCGACTAGGACGGCATCAAATCGCAATGTCGGTGATGAGTATTCGACTGTTAAATCCGTAGATGTAGATATCTCTATTGTGCAATTGTAATCACCATGCCTCTTCTGGGAAATGTAGGAACGACGCCCACCTTTCATACCATCATTGCCATTCGCGTTGATCACGAAGCCCGCACGCATCATGCTTCCCTCAATTTGACGCAATCTCTCCTCTACTACATCGTGCGCCACAATCGAGCTGAACGTTGAATGTCCTCCTTCATCGCTGGCAAGAGGATGTGCCACTGCGGTAGCATATGCCATAAGCGACGACGCCAATCCCAAAGTCTTGCCACCATTCCCCGCGCAATAATCCAAAATGGACATACCGGGAACAACCTCTAGTGATTGCACTATGACTTGTGATCCAGCATCCTGTACCTCGAAGTATCCATTCTTCCAACCCTTTGTGGACCATATCGACTTGCAACGTTTTCGTTGTTCCACCCCATCGGTCGTCGTTGATGTTGTTGCGTCTAAAGAAGATGTCAGTGGAGCATCATTCGTTAGCTCTATCGCACCGTCGGGCGGCATAATGGTACCCGGCCCGGGCAACGACGATGATGGTAACCTTTCCACGATGTAATTGTTAGCACTTCGATTGCTTTTGGCGGTCATGAGTAGATTGTTGTTTCGTCCACGAGCACACCACTGCAATCCTTCACCTTTCCATCGCATACTTCTTGCATCAATTCCATCCTCCTCATTCAGCCATTTGCAAAGTTCATCATCTGTCCCAGAGAATTGGAGAGCATTCTTCCGAAATGTGATAGGACCGGGACGATTTGTTACTGTGCAAATTTGTTTGGTCTGCTCATAACCAAACTGTGAAAGGAGTGACGCTGTGAGGAAGGGCGGTAGACTGTACAGGATGGACAACTTCATGGCAGTATTGTAGGAGGAAGTAGATTGCAGATGAATGGAGAGTGCATCCTCCTTCATATCATGATGATCATCGCTCATCAATGATTGAGAGGATATATAACGAGCATGTTCGTCTACCATGGCTCGAACTAAGAATCTTTGTTCGGTAGAAAAACTGTCAGTATTGAGGGATGGTATCGATGCTTCCTCCAAACTATCGATTGACGTATCGCCACCACCATCACTACAGCCATCACCATCATTAGTAATGTGATCGCTCTGAGACAGCACTGCAAGCAAGTTCGGATCCAAAGGATATGGGATCAGATGAATAGGAATCTTAGCTCCACTGAAATGTTGTTGTTGTTGCTGCTGCTGCTGCTGCATGCAATCAAGAGGTAGACCACCGACGACGAAAACAACAGAGTACCAATGCCGTAAGCGCATAATGCTCGTTCCAAGTACTAATGCTGCAAGTCGACGACGAGATGAATTTGTATTTGCGCGTATAGGAGAACCAGCATCTTCTTCTGTAGTAGTAGTAGCAGAATCATCGCGTCGATATTTGTTACGAAGTAGTTGTTTGAGGGATGATTCAGCGGTGATGATGCAATTTCGTCGTTGTCGGACACCGTCACCACCGCCGCCATTGTATGCTCCTGGCCTACTCACATCATTGCCATCGTCGGATTCCTTCGGGAAAAACACAGGAAGGAGTGCCTCCATCGCCTCTTGTCGTAGTTGTTCTTCCCAGGATGATATCAACGACGCATCATTGTTTTCATGGGTACTGGCCACATCAACT
>JALLBK010000315.1:0-15068 GCA_036940085.1 Discostella pseudostelligera | reverse complement strand
GCCCACGTACAGCGAAATTTAGGGATTCCTAAGTGGAGGACCTTGTTGCTATAATATAATAATGGTGGACATCGATCAAGCTCCACGCCAACGATATGCAATCCTAGTAACATCATCATCATCATCATCATCATCATAGATCATAGTGAAGATATCTACCTATCATGGTAGACCTCGTCGATGACATGGTCAATCGAGGCCTATCCGCATTGCATTACTGGTTATTTGATTTACCGCAGCTGGAAGCATGCCGAAATCGTCGTCGCTGCGTAGAGGGTGCCGCCGACGCCGATGGTATTGATGAAGGGATTTCCATTTCGGAGCTGCATGCAGATTTTCATAACATCGATGTTGTTGGCAAAATTGTTCAAATTGCCAAGGAGATTTGTATTTTTAGTGCCGACCAAGACGATGATGACGAATCCACCACCACTACACCTACACCAGAAATTCCATCCGTCACTGAGGGCTGGGCCGAAATTCACAAAGTATTGAGCCTTGAAAATATCAATTATCTCAACACGCCTTACTGCTTCGAAACAAGGGAATGGCAATACAATATCCTCCGTCAACTTTTATGTCGTGCATTATCGGAAAGTTGTCCCAATCAACGTCAATACGTCAGCCGAATCATGGCATTTGATAGGCCGGATGTGCAGAAAGAAATCATGAGAATACTTCAGGAGGACAATACTTCGGATACGGTTGAAAATGATGACAATGTCACTGGTGACTATTCATTATACACTGGAGATTATTCAGCTTATGCTGAGGCGAGTGTGACAAGTCCTTCGGCAGCGCCAGCTGCAGAAGAGTATGAAAGTGATATCGACTCAACAAAGAGGAACAGGAGTGAAGCTTTTGGCAATGACAATCTTGAATCTGACTCGCCCATTGGGAAACGAAATCGCTCTCATGACGACGATGAAGATGATGATAATCCTTTCGGGAAAAGTGTCCACAATCATGGAACCGCCAAACACAATCAATCGGCCGAGGAGGCTGAGACTCTACGCGCCACAATTACCAAGCTACAAAAGGAAATTAAGGAATCGCGACAACAAGAGCTCGATCTTACCCTCAAAGTCGACGAAGCTCAATCTCAGCATCGAGCAGAGATGCTCCAGGTGGAGTCCAAATACTTGAAAACCATTCGCGACATGGAAGATCGGTACATGAACGAACTCTCCGAGCAAAAACGAGACATTGAATTGCTACGCGATTATGAACATAGTGCCAAGGAGCTCAAGGAGGAAAATCTACGATTGCGCGATGATCTCGATGTTCTGGCATGCTCTCAAGAGAAACTCTCGTTTACTGAAGAACAGCTACGCAAGTGTCGTGAGAAGGTGGAACTCATCGGTGATGCCCACGATGCTCTTCTGCGCGAGGAGAAGGCCCACGCCCTATCAGTGGATAAATGCTTGGCATTGGAAAATGAACTAGCGCAGCTCAAGCCACTCAAGAGACAGCTTGAGGAATATCGTGTTCGGGCCATGGATGCCGAGGTGGCATTGGTGGAATGTCGTGATGACTTGCGCCGCGTGAAGGAGAAGAGTGGATGGTTGGAGGGGACGAATATGGAGCTTCAGAGGGGTGTGGTATTGCAGCAGAATGAGGCTGCCACTTTGCAGAAACGTCTTCAGGAAGAGGGAGGCAAAATTGAAAAAGGAGGTACTGCAGTTGGCATTGGAATGAGGTATGAACGATTATGCTCATAATGTCATCGATTAACGTTGATTTTTCTTCTCAACTGTTGCCTCTCTACTTCGTGTTCTCAGTGAACTAAATCCTGAATTGATGGAGGAGCTAAAGACACTGCGGAATGAGTATGCGCGTCTAAAGGAATTCGAGTCCAAGCGAGAAGTCGATTCAGTGCAACGACTCGAAGAGAGCTGCGACGACGCAAAGAGGTTGTCCGAGAGATACAAGGAGCAATTCCTCCAGACGAAATCAGATTTGGAAGACACGAAACAATTACTTTGTGAGTCCGAAGCAAGGGAAGTAAAGTTGAGGGTAGAAGTGGACGAACTGACAAAGTGTAACAAAGAGTTGGTTGAGGAGATGAAGGATGAGCGATTGAAGGCCCATAAAGCGGCACTTGACGCGGAACGAAACTTCCAGAATGAGAAGAAGAGCATCATCGATAAAGGACGCCAAGACTTGTTGGATATGGAAGAAAGGCTTACCCAGAAGATTGAGGCTGAGCGGAAGCAACACAAAGAAAAAATGGATCGAGCGGAAGCGCAGCGGATTGAAATTGAGAACAATCTATCGGAACAACTCACGGCCCTACGCGAACAATCATCGAAGACACTACGCCTTACCAAAGAGATGGGACAGAAAAGTTTGGACGAATTAGAGCAGAGCAAGCAGGCCGAAATCGAGAGAGTCTTGAAAGATAAAGCCGATGAGATTGAAGGACTGATAACCAAGGGAAAGGCTATTGTTCGTGAGTCGAGGCAGAAAGCTAAAGATCTCCAGCGGAAGATTACAGAGGAATATGAAGTAAATGTCAAGTCACTTGAAGAGGAATTGGAGCAAGTGAAAGGGATTCAACTGGAGTACGAAAAGGCAGCCACCGCCAAAATTACCAAACGTGACCAACAGATCAATGTGCTGAAGGCGAGGTATGTTGAATCGACAAGAGTCATTACTGATTTAGAGGATAAGGCGAAAAAGGCCGAAAGGAACAGTAAAGAACTCGTGGGTGAAAACGATCGTCTTCGTCGCCAGCTCGGGAGTAGGTATGGGTCGGATGATGGGTCTCAAAGTCAGATTGACGAGTTGACATCGATGTGCAAGGCACTCAAAGATGAAAATCGCAAATTGAAGGAGTTAAATCCTTGCAACCATCTTTCTCGATTGGATATGCCTCAATTCAGCTCGAGCAGTGATGATACTACGCATGCAATGACTTCATTCAATAAATCTACATTCACGCAATTTCGAGAGGAGTATGAAGAGAAAATCGCGACCCTCGAAGATGAGAAACAAGAACTCGTCATGAAAAGCTGTGCCGCCGCAACGGAAACTCGCAAGGCAGAGCAGCGTGCATGGGAACTTGAGGCAGAGCTTACGAAGGTGCAGGGTGAGCTGACGACGGCAAAGTTGGCATTGCAACGAAACGAGAGACGATCCGATTTTTCAGCTGGGCTGAGCTCGAGTAGCAAGAATCTTCAACAGAGGAGTGATCGTCGTGAGAAGGAAAATACGCCAAACATTCACCAGCGAGGCCTGCCGACATCATCTGGCGTCAAGAAACAAGACTTTACTCCAAAATGCATAGAGCCCAACTCGCAAAAGAAGGTAGCTGCTCCTTTGCTAATCGAAAATCCTTGGAACGAGACTTCTGATTCATCAGGGGCAAATCCAGAATGCAAACAGTCATGATCCTGGATAATGAACGGTCTACATAAACTACAATACATAATTACTCTTTTCAATTGCAACTATCCCCAACGCCTCACCATTCATGGAAGGCGTACGATATGGCGCCAATGAATCTAAGCCACGTGGATTTTCCACGTGGTATTCAGAGAATCACTTGAATTGTCGGTAGGGTTCTCCACGTGGAATTAATTTGCCACGTGGAGAAATGCTTTCTGCACTCATCGCGACTGCGGGAAAAGGTATGGCGAAAATTTGGCGGGAAGATTATTTAGAGAGTACGACATCTTCTACTGACATAATAATATCGCTTCTTCCTTCATCGCATGCTTCAATTCATTCCAAATAAGTCTATACTCGTTAGTTGAATTATGGCATTAACAAACCGATTGACGTATTGCGTATGACTGATCGGTGATCGATCAAGCAAATAATGATTTCTTCGGAGTTTGTGCATCAGAACCATTCATTCCACCTTCGACTTTTGTCAATTCAACCACTTCCTCCTCTGTAATTTCGGATGATTTGCTCTTCAATCCAGGATCCTGTGGCACAGCTGCATATGCCGACTCTATCGTTGTCGTACCATGCAAGCCCCTAACCAATTCCACCACACTCGTTTGAGTTGCCACGGTGATCTTCCTTGCCCACACGGCCAACGTAACGAAGACGCTTCCACAAAGCAGCATATTCAAGAACTTCATGGTCGCTGTTCCATCTGAACCACTTCCTGGAAGTATTACCGGAATATTCTGTACATTGTGACTCATGAACAGATGGAATTGCAGCACATACGTTTCAAGCGTGTTCCTTCCCAGATATTCCAACAATGTGCTATGACACTCGGTCAGATATCTCGACGAATTGCGAATCATGAGCCACCCGATCACTGGGAAGATGAATACATAGGGATGCACGGGATTGTACACGAACTTGTCTTCCAAATGGCCGAATAGGCCGTACCAAAATGCAATCAGGGCTACACCCAACGAACACTGCGCTACCGTTGCAATGTACCGACGCTGATCATTCTCAAATCCGTGAGCCCACTGCATGTACTCTCCAATCTTACCCCACAATAGTCCACACGCCATACCCATCCATGCAGAATATTTGTCGGCTTGGAAACGGAAATGATACTCTTTCGAGAACAGCAGAAGGAAATCCACGGCGGGGGTTTCGTAGAAAATAATGTGCACCAATAAGCACAGGCCCAATGAACCAATTCGTGAATTCCAGTACGACATGCCAAGAGATTTTTCCAGTTTATATCCAACCCAGCAAGTTACCATCGCGATGACAAAGCCCGTAGTGTGGAGAGGAACGACGTAGTAGAGTTCCAAAGGAACCGTCAAGAAGTAGGAGAGGAGAAGTGGGAAATAGTTGATTCGGATGTACATTGAGACGAATCGTTCAATGGAATAGTCTTCCTTCTTGTCGAAATAGAGGAAGTTTCCAAAGCCGGTCTATTGATGATTTTTTAAGTGAATTCGGATTGAGTCGTCGGGTATTGAGCATATGAGGAAGATTATTGGCATTTGGCATCGCATTTTCCCGAACTCACCATCCAAACATATGCCGAAACAAACAATCGAATCTCATTATACACATAATATACCCTGTAATAGTGATAAAAGATGAAGGCCCACTGTAATTGTAATTGCAGATGACATTAGAAAAGTCACTTTTAGATTCAACCAAATTATTGCAGCAACCACATGATACGAACAACCTTGCCCATGGCTCACCTGCATCCATCCCTTCCACTCCTCCGTCTGCTCCCTCCCCAATATCACCACACGTGGTGTACCCCCTGATCGTCCCGCCGAACTTGCTTTCCATGTCCAGGTCATGAAGGTGCCAATGGCAAGGATGCCATTCACTAGCCAGAACATCGACGGTGCATGGTTGTCATTTCGAGGATAGGATGGTTCGAATTTATTCCCAAAATGGGCCGCAGCGAGGACTAGCGCCACTTTGAGCTGTGCCTATATTGTTAATTGGGATGCAAAGAATAAGATGTGCACTATGAATCTGATAGAGCATATTTAGCACATACGTCGTGTTGATAAGCCCCCTGCACAAGCATCATGCACCCCGACAGGGTTCCGATGAACACAAAACATGCAATAATATAAGGCCAACCTACCATGACAAGGTCCTTCAGCCCATTCTTCTCTTGAACAGTCCATGCTTTGATGCCGGATGCCATTGTTGCGGCGTGGTCGGGGCGTTGTTTATGTTTCATCATGCCCATGGTAGCTTGCCTTTGGGAGCTGGATGAAAGAGGCCGTTGCGATGGATAGATGGCAGGGAGCAAGACCATGGTAATTTAGCGACGTTTCCAACGATACCGCGTAGAAAATCATCGCTAGAAGACCTCGTGGCACTTCGAAATGGAAGAAGGATCAATCAATCCACAATCCATTCTCCATCGACAATGACAATGAATGCCGATGGTCTCCCGCCCCCTTCCCTCCGTGTAGTGCGGCCGATGGCAGTATAAGTTTGGACTACCATACTCTAAGATCAAAGAATAATGATCAATAACTTACTGAAAGTAGTGGGCGTGGAGTCCTCCTCCATTGACGACAACAACAGCTATGCCGCATCTTCGACTGCCGATCTTCCCTACGCCGCCAACATCGATGATAGCAACAACAATCTAGCATCAACTATTGGTGGGATCTTCAGCACCATCCAAGAGACATTTCAATTGGATGGCAAGGGGGTTGTATCGGGTGCTCATCTTCTCGTACCGGGAAGCGGTAGCGGGATTGGCGGTTCACATAGTGGCGGCATTTCAGTCGGTGCTGGTATTGGGTTTGGACGCAGTAGCGGAGGACGGTCAAAGAATGTTAGTGCACGAGGATATTATACGGATGTCACGCACGAGCGTCGACGTAGGGAGGCGGCAGCGGCTGTGGGGGTACCACAGTTATTGAGTGGCATGGGAGTCAGTGTTGGAGTTGGCGGTTCTGGGGGAGATTCCAATGTCAGTCAAACGAACCAGCAACAGCAACAAAGGGGGAAAGCTAATAATGAAACATTCCGTCCAATCATTGTTACCAATGGGGTGTATCAGGGTAGGAAAATTGTATCGGATGTCAACCACTTGTATGATGTGGTGAATGACAAGGAAGCTCATGAAAATTATGATACTCTTATGGAAATTATTGCCAATACCACCGCTGCTGCCGATAGTAATGATGTCGACGATCAGGATAGATTGTCGGATATTTCAGGGGGGAGCAGTCATCACGATAGTGGTATCGTTGGTCCTCGGAGAGATCATGGTCGGCGATGTGCAAATAGTAGAGGGAACAGTTTGGAGCGAAAGCTGATGTGGGCGAGATTGAAAGAGGAGGAGGTAGTTGATCGGATGCTATCTCAATTTCCGGTGAGTAGGGTGAAGAATGTGAATGTTGTGTGATGATAGAGAGAGCGTGCACTCATACTTTGATGCGCAATGCTCACTTTCTTCTGCTCACTCAACCTCGCTCTTGGATATGTCAATCTCTTCACCTGAACTAACACAGGAATTCGGAACAAATTTGCCAACTCTATACACTGTAGTAGATGAAGACGACAACAACGATGATGACGATGAGGAATTTGATACCAATAATTCATTACGTCGTTCTCGAGGTGGATCAAAAATATCCTCCGATGGTGCTGCCAACATCACGTCAACATCGAACAATGATAATAACAACCCAAGCTCTCCCACCATCCGAACATTCACTGATGATGCATCTGATATCTTCGGGCGGTTCTTTTTTGGCATACCCAATAGCGGTGGCAGTACAACAAATTCCAATGCCAATAATGCGGAGGGCCGGGGGGATAGTAGATCGAATGTGAGTGTGGTTGGCGGCGGCGATGAGTTTCAACGAACGTCTAGCTTTGGATCAGCGTCGACGTTGTCAACAATGACAGCGTCTGCGTCAACAAATAGAGCTGCAGCACCCTCGGTAGGGGGGAGCATAAAACGTGAAAAACAGAGAGGTGGTGATCTCATTAATTCAGTGCCAGCAAGCGATGGGAGCAAGCTTGATGCGAACAATGCTTTAGGGGGTAATGACGATGTAGGATATTCCTCTGGCTGGGATCAGGATGAGATTGATTTGTGGACGACAAAATCAGCACAGCCAAAAACACCATCCGCCGCGTCAACGAGGCATCTGCGAGTAGTAAGTGTTACTCCCGAAGCTGGTAGTGGTTCTAAGTTACAGGCCAAAGCATTATCAAGTGCGTCTCTACCTCAACGTGGATCCATCAATAATGAAGGGCTGACAGTAGAAGATAACTGGGCAAGTCGCAGACGATTATATCGTCAACGTCATAAAAAGCGTCTTGATTGGAATTCCTTGAAAAATTCTCATTCAGGATTATCACCTTCTGCCGTTGCACTGGCTCTACCCACCCCAACCATTGTCTCCCCACACCGTTCTCAACATAGTTTGCCACAGATCAAGAAGGATAAAGATCCACAGCAAGCTAGTCAGCAGTATGATAGGGCCAAAAGTGGACGAGCGGGGGCCATAATCGTTGATAACGAGAAGCAACATTGGATGCCGGACAATATATGCAAGCACTGCTATTCCTGTGAGGCGCCCTTCACCCTCATCCGACGGAAGCATCATTGTCGTCTCTGCGGAATGATCTTTTGCAGCTCCTGTTCCGCGTATTTTGTCCAAATATCTTCATCTGAGAGCGATACCGAAAGCAGCGGAATCTCGTCCGATGGACTGTCGTCGAGTAACAAACCTCATGGTGGGAATGGAGCACAGGGCACGATACGCACGTGTAGGTTGTGCTACGACCACCTTTCTGAACGGGGTCTAGGCGTGGTCATGCGCGGCAACAAGTTGGATTATGGCAACGGTACTCTGCAGCGAAAGCCGTCATCGGAAGCGAGTGCCAGGACGGCAGATGCAAGTAATATGCCGCTTACCCCAGCAACTCCATCGATTTTGCGAAAGGACAGTACAGGAAATATTCGCATCTCATCAGACGCCAAGCCTGAGGTCGTGAAACACGCATCGACGGCAATCAGCCCATCTGATTTGGCAGATCAATTTGCTTGTTTCCAGGGTGAAGAAGGGGTATCCCTCTCAGGCGATTTTCACGCATTAAGTATTACGAAACAACGTCTCGAAGAAGAGAGGCGCAAGCGTGAGGAACATGAGCGTGCAGAGTTAGAAGAGGCTGCAAGACTTGCTGCGGCAGAGGAGGAGGCCAAAGAGGCGGAACTTAGCGGCGTAGGTGGTGGGTCCTCCTTTCGATTAAAATCACAATTAGGGACAGTAAGGCAGCTCATTTGGAATGGTTCGTTGGTGATCAATTCGTCGAGTAATGTTGAAGATGGTGGACAGAAATCGGGTGTTGATAGCAATGCATTAGAGCCAGTGAACGTCAGTGTTGGCGACGGCAGTGCGATGGCGACTAGTAACGCTAAGATGCCTCATAGTGGTGAAGTATCGGGTCCTCATCTTCATCAGCACTCAACCTTCGACATTTCAGGCGCTATACCGAGGCTTGAGAGCAGCGCTAGAATTGAAGGAGCGATATTATTTGAGCCAGGACAAAGTGATGATGCTAAAACGTCTGCTAAGATCCATCTGGGTAAGGTTGCGGCGGATTATCTTGAGAAAATAACAAGGGAACTCCTGTTAACCGATGCGCCATTACTGTTGGAAGAAATTAAGACTGCTTGCACCGAGTCTTCGTCCCCAGCGATCGAGCAAAAGATGATTGACTTGTGGGTGAATACTTTGATGTCACTTGCAACCCGATGCTGTTCCGTCGAGCCCGACGTCAAAAAAGGAGATTTTCTTGACATCCGTCCGTATTGCAAGGTCAAAACGATTCCAGGTAAGAATTTCCATCGGCATGTCTCATGTCTCATTGAGTTGAATGTCTGCGCACAATCTAATATCACTGCACCATTCTTATAGGTGGAACTGTTTTAGACTCGGCCCAATTATCTGGCGTAATGTTCCACAAATCTGTAGCCCATAAGAAGATGGCAAGAGTTATCATGAATGCAAAGATCATGATGCTTAGAGGGGGTATTGAATATACGAGGACAGAAAACAGAATTGCCTCCCTTGACACCCTCCTTGAGCAGGAGGAACGATACATGGAAATCCTCGTTTCGAAAATATTCAAGGTGCAACCAAACATCATCATTGTTGGGAAGTCTGTTTGCAGAAAGGCTCAGGAGCTTCTCTTACGGGCAAATATTGTACTGATTCAGTATGTCAAGCCGGCCCTCATGACTCGTATTGCGAGGCAGACGGGAGCAACTGTTGTGTCGTCGATTGATCATGTCATAAACTCTTCTCTGTTGGGTGAGACAGATGATAACGTCGCTTTTTCCTCTTTTTCATATTGGACAGGAAACTCACGCAACGCGTTACTCTCTACACTCTCGTATAGGCCGCTGCAGAAGATTCCGCCTTGTTTCCTTTCGCGACAATGATGTGTGGGTAGACGACAAAGAACCCAGCAAGGTGATATCTTCAGATCAAAAGTCTGTCCCTGTCTTGTTGTCACAAGATATTCCTAATCACGAAAGACAAGCCGCACTAGCAGCTCAAAAGCTTGGTGAACGCGTGTTCGATGGGATGGAGGCGGTGACTGTAGGACTGGCGAAGAGAGGGGTCGTTCAAACTTATTCCATGATTGAGGGATGTCCCAAGGAACTTGGTTGCACTGTCATACTCAGGGTGAGAGTCGTTTGCTCCATTGAATGCTCATCTAGCCTGCCTTCCATAGCTCACATCGGCGTCTTGCATAGGGTGCATCTCGACCAGCGTTGAAAATGGTCAAGCGAGTGTGTCAATTCTTAATCAATTGCAGCTACAATATGAAACTTGAGACGAGTTATATTCTTGAACGGTGCTGTAGGCTTCCTCCAACGTATGAAATTCCTCCAACTCCGTGTTGTTCTTCATCGCTTTGCGTAGACTTTGGCAGCCCACCCAACAACAGAAAAGCAAGACCGTGGAATGGTGGTAAGAACGATCCTACACAACGCTCGATATCTGGTAAGATAACTCCATTGGATCACCAAGCCATCCTCATCACGAGTGTTTGGATGACAGATAAGACACAGTGCTGCCCAGCTGAAGTGAAGGGAATATGTTACTACAGCATGCAAGACGTTTCTCTTGGGCAGTTTTTACGAGATTCGTGCTTCAATTTATCCCTCAAATGCCAGAACCCAAGCTGCAAAAAATCGGTAATTGATCATTCACTCTCATTCATTCACAATGATGGTATGATAAACATATCCGTTGAGCGTATGGATAACCCAATTCCTAAATCCAGCCTTAAGAAACAACATCAAAAGGATACAATCTCAACAACAGACTCAAAGTCAGAGTCTGCGCTGGATTACGAACCAATCGCTACCTGGACTTACTGTACAAAATGCAGTCAAGTTGTGACCCCTCTTATATACCTGAGTAGGCAAACGTGGCAATGGAGCTTTGGAAAGTTTCTTGAGGTATATTTTTACAATCGAGATGCAATCATCAATGCCCCTGGGCATCTATGTTCGTGCCGAATGCAAACTAGTTCTCAACTTTTCTTTGGATGCGGAAATTTGGCTGCTCGTTTCACATATGAAAAGATATCACCGTACTCGGTGTTCTGCCGGAGACACCTACCGTTTGATGAATCATTTCATCGTGCACATGCATTACAAGACCTGGAACATATATCTGCAACCTCGACATCGCTGTTTCTCAAATACGATAAACAGATCGACGCAATCACTCGGGAGACTCGGGAACTGTTTGGGTCTGCATTGAATAAGCCTGAACATCTGCAAGCAGTTCTTTCGGAGTTAAACTTGGTCAGTGCTGAAGTAGACAATGCGTCAAAAGTTTTACAGGAAAAGATTGCATCTGTGACGGCAAAATTTTCGAAAGGCGATACGAAACGGACCGAGTACAACGAGGTTCTTTTGCACAACTTTCCGTGGTATTCAAGGCGTTACATCTTCATGCTTGCGTCTGCGTGGAATGAACGGCTGAGTGCAGCTGGTAATGCGTTGACTGCGATGAAGAAAATACAGAATACAGGAGGAACTGGCAGAGGTGACTCTGCTGCTGCTCCGGCAGTTGTTGGAGATGCTAGTACGGATGATGTAGTTGAAGGAATGAAAAGAATTCGCATTCTGCAGGAGTCTTACTCGAAAAATTATAACGTCACGAAAATGACCATGCCCCGAAGTGGCGAACAGGTCGGTCTGTTCGAAGGTAACATACTTCCAGATGGCAGAGTTGCAACATGGGAGGAGGAAGCCGAAATGGACGAAGAAGAATTCTACAGCGATCCTGAAAATGATATTGATTTTGAAGATGATGTTGATGCGGATGTCCTTGCTTCTCGCAATAGGGTGTATAGTAATCACACACAAGCTTCGAGGCCGTCAACTTCTCGGCAGCAAACCAAAGTTTCCTCCGCCGGTAGAAGATCCTCTGATCGCTCCGATGAATTCTCTCCTGTCTCTGATCAAAGTCCAGGCCCAAATCCCATTGGCTATGCAAATAACTATGACAGTAGTGGTCAGCTTGAATCCCAAGGCAAGGCCAAGACCGTCACTGCGGGGGGAGCTGTCAAATCTGCGCTCAATAGATTTTTCAATCGCGGCGGCAATAAAGAGGACCCATACGTTGTAGACTTAGGGTTCTTTGGCAAAGGTAGACCACGACTTCAGCCTGGCATTGGTGGTTTGGTGATTCCTGTATTTGATGACCAACCGAGTACAATCATTTCGCATTCATTAGCTTCCGCTGAGTATGATGTTCAATTCAAACACTTTCTTAGTGCCGCAGCCCACCCTGAGTCAAGGTCTGAAAAGAATGAATCGTCACGATCAGATCTCGAGCGCCGGATGCTGGGGAGGAATAAATCTCACATCAAACACACATTTAGAGATTTCGATGAGAAAGGACAACAGTTGTGCAAGTTCGTTTGCACCACCTTCTGGTCAGTACAATTCGATGCAGTTCGTCAAGCATTTATGAATCCCCAAACTTCGAGCAAAGATTCTTCAGGTGGCGAGACAAAGGCTACTGGACAAAATAAGCTCGATGTTGAGAATAGTTACATCCGAAGTCTAGCAACATCATTTTCGTGGGCAGCAAGCGGGGGGAAATCAGGCGCAGCATTTTCGAGGACCACCGATGATAGGTTTGTCATTAAGAGCATTTCTCGGACCGAGCTCCAGATGTTTCTTGATTGTGCACCAGCCTATTTTGAGGTGAGATTTTGGATTGCTGTGTTGCAGTGCAGTGTTTCTGTGTTCGTTGTTGCTTACTTTTCTATTGTCGCGATGACTCGTTCAGTACTTGAACAAGGCTTTCTTCCATGGGCTTCCTACTGTTTTGTGCAAAATCGTCGGCGTCTACCAAATTGGATATCACAATCGAGTCACGGGACGGCGAACCATGGAACAAGTGGCTGTAATGCAAAACATATTCTACGGACGGAAAATCTCAAAGATATTCGATCTGAAGGGTTCTTTGCGAGGCCGCTTCACCCGTCAGGCTAACCTCAACAAGGAGAAAAGGGTGAGCAATGAGTCTTCGCAGTATAGAAGGAGCAAGTCGGATACTACCTCTGACTCGGAATCTTTATCTAGTGGTGATGAAGACGACGATGACACCCTGTCCACTTCAAGTGGTGGAATGGAGAAGGATGATTCCGATAAGGGTGAAAAGACCGACAAGGGGGCATCTATTCCAACACTCCTTGACGGCGACTTCCTAGAGTTTACCTCTGGTAGACCGTTGCCACTGACAGATCGAGCCAAGGCTGTGTTCCACATGAGTATATTGAATGATACTTTATTCTTATCGATCATCAATGTACTGGACTACAGTATATTAGTTGGCATCGATGAGGAAAAGAAGGAATTGGTGGTGGGTATCATTGATTTCATGCGGCAATATGATATTTTGAAGCAGATGGAGCGTGTCGGTAAAAGTCTTCCAATGGTTGTTGGGTCGGAGGCTCCAACCATCATTCAGCCTCCCTTGTACAAAGCTCGTTTTACGAATGCAATGGAACGGTACTTCATGACAGTCCCGAGCAAGTGGACAACTGTGTAGTTAGTGTTTAAGAGTGTCCAGTTTTCCATATCATCCCGTCAATGTACAAGTCATTCATCTTGATGTGATCAAAACCAAATCACAACTGTAGCAATCTTTGCAAGTTTGTATCTCACGCGCCTTTCGCTGCAGGGACAGGATTAGGATTCAATATTGCTCCCAATTTTGGATCGAATTCCTTAAAGTTCAACTCATTCTCAGTTGCAATGCGTGATCGTGCCTCCTCGACAACCTCCGCTGGGAAATAGCTCAAGAATTCATCAAGATCGCGACGTACCGACTTTAGGCCGTTGATTACAATCGCTTCTTTTCCAGCAAGTGAGTCAACCTGTTTCATTTATTGGAATGTAGAGCATGAGATTTGTGTGCATGTATGATGAGCAAGTGCCAATTGAATATGGTCGCAAATCACATCACCGAAATAGTATGACATACCTTGATATTCTCTATGTCAGATGAATCAAAGTATTCCACAATCGTGTACAAACTCTGCACCGCACTTTGTCCCACACCACTCGCCGATACCCTTGCATTACCCGCAAGATACGAACTCGCGGCAATAATGCTATCCGACAATTTATAATTGTTAATCATGAACTTAATAGCAAGCTTCACATTGGCACGTTGAATATCCTTGAATTTTCCGGTAGAGATGAGACGTGATTCTTGTTCGGTGGCCTCACGAACACGTAGGATTAGGTAGAGGAAGGTGGAGAGTGGTTTGAGTTTCGACGATGTGTTGGTCGACGAAGATTCGTCGGCGGCATTGGCAACTAGTTGTGAAGATGTGAATAAAGACAGTGAAGTCGTCAGCGCTGTGCTACTAAGGAGGAAAGATCGACGGCTGCTGGTGACGATGCCATTGTCGTTATTGTAATTGTCGTCGTCAATGGAAGTCGAGGTTGCGGATAACAGCGATGATGACGACGACGCGCGAAAATGGCGAATCAGGGAATCATGCACCAAAGGAGAAGGGGCGAAGGCCCTACACGACGAAAGCGATGATAGTATGGCTACCAGCAGTAGCGAGGCGTAGCTCGTCCTTGCTCGCTGAGTCGTCATCGTCATGATGGTCATGGTGCATCGCATGGCCTAGTAGTAGTAAATAGTACTTAGTGGCGATGGCGATGGCGATGCATCGCGGATGGCGGCGGCGGCGATGGTGCATGATGACGTGGCAGCGATTTGGCGGGAGACTTCGAATATTGGCGGGAAAAGAAGATATCATTCGAAGGCGGATTTGGCGGGAGAGGCTCATCTCCATCTGCCGACGACATCAAACATTGATCGCAAACTGGCGTTTGAGCTCAAAAGCACTCTCCGTTCAGTTTCGGTTCCCTCACTCACAACAGGATTGTTCGGTAGAATAGAATTATTGAGAGATCAAAATTCATGGGTTGGGTGCTGACCAGATATCTAACAATAAATGGTCTCCCCTCGTCCAGTCCCTATTGGGGTTGGCTGAGGAAGATGCCGTCC
This sequence comes from Discostella pseudostelligera, assembly GCA_036940085.1. NCBI lineage: Eukaryota > Bacillariophyta > Thalassiosirophyceae > Thalassiosirales > Thalassiosiraceae > Discostella > Discostella pseudostelligera. The sequence goes on along the minus strand of JALLBK010000315.1, from coordinate 69 downwards.
AGGGTGGGTTTGGGGATTTTATTACTACTACTAGAGAGGGAAGCAAGGCGGGGGCGATAGGGGTAGCTC